>KE159124.1:28044-58229 GCA_000411055.1 Leavenworthia alabamica | reverse complement strand
CTAAAAATTAATTTTTTTTTTCTTAAAATTTATTTTTTTCTTTTATATTATATTATATATATATATATACAAAATTCTTTGAACCGAAATTCTCTAAAAACTAAGACTCTAAACTAAACGAAAAAATAAAGGTTCTAACCAAAATAATAAAAATAAATATAATTTTAAATAAGTAGAAATATATATAAGAAAAAACAAATCATTAAAAAACTAAACACTCATCTTTATTTTTTACAAATTATTTTGTTTATGTATATTATATATGTATATACAAAAATATTAAACAGAACCCTCAAAAAAACGGGATCTTAGGCGAGTGCTTCACTTTGCTATGCTGGTATAGACCCTGTTATAGCCTGATCTAGGCAAAAAGAAAACATATTATAGTCCTACATTTATTTTCTAAACAATTATAAGGTTTAATAATGTCAATACATACTACTTTCGACCAACTATTTTTAAGAATCCGTGTGATTAAACACAAGACAGAGGTCAGGTCCCAATACTTACAAAAAAATCGAGATCAAGTCATAAATTTGACTTCTTTACGCTTGGACCACGGCATATGATTCGTGGAACATGTAAATATTATATTAGAATTATTCTTAAGAAAGTTTGTTTGAGAATACATTATTTTGTCACGTTTTTTTTCCCATGTTCCACGATAGTGTGACGGTTTATGGTATTAATGTAATGATATTTAATAACGAATTTATAATATCTCGAAATTTAAAAGGAATATTCAATCTATTAACTATTTAATTATATCTTTTTTTTATTTGCAAGCAAAATAATATCAAGACACTCTTTAACCATCTCCATAGGTAATGCATTTTCTTTTTCATTAGAATAAAATTAAAATGAAGAAAAACAAGGAATAGTCATGAAGCATGTGGGTTATGTTGCCAAGTAATTTTCCAACGCGAATAGATTGCCAAAGGAGGTAGTAATATCACGTGAATAATCTGTTTCACCTTCTCACGATGAGCCTCTTTACTCCTTAATATATATTGAATAATAACAAATTAACTTCATATTCAAAGTTTCTTAAATGTGCTATCTAGAAAATCATCAGTCACATGATTCACATACTATTTACTAATAAACTAGAATTATAGCAGGGATAAATTAAATGTTATTTTATATTATGTATTAAAATAATATTAAAAAATATTAATTTGTAATAGTTATTGAAAATTTAGTTTTTAAATATTAATTTATACAAAGTTGAAATTTATTTATAAACTTTTAGGAGTTGTGGTTATTTCTTAAAAATAAATTAAATAATTAGTTGTGCATTATTGAAATAGACAATAAAAAACATAGATACTTGATATATTTTTTTTAAATTAAATTATTAAAAATATTAAATTATATAATTTATAATTAAAATTAGAAAAATTGTGATTCGATAAATATAGATATGATATTGTCTAGATTGATTTACATAAAAATATTTAACTATTGTAAATATTTGAGTGTGGCATAAATCTAGCTTAAGTTATAGATAATGTAGAAAGAAAGGAATCAAGTCCAACTGGTGTTTGCCTACTTGTTTGGTATATTTAGACGATAAAAAAACTATTAAGGAAAAGGCAAAACATGTTTCTGCTGATTGCTTTGATAATTAGTCACACAAGTAGCACAATGCTCTACTTTATTCTAGATATTTTATTTAAAAAATTCATTTTAAATTACTACATTTGTATAGTTGATATTGAAAAAATATATTCAAAATCTTATAATGAATTTATCAGTAGTAGGTGAATGAGTAGATATATAAAACCTATGCTAAAAGTTTTGTTTCAGAATTCAAAAAAAAAAATCTACTATGCTAAAAAAAACTTTACCTACTAATTGACTATAATTGGTTTAATTCAAGACGTTTAAGTAAAATATCCTAATCATGTACCAAACAACTTGCATAAAACAAAACATAGATTGATTCGTTGACACAAAGGCAACTCTCATCAAAAAGTTACCTTTATAATTTAATTATTTTTATTATGGCTGAAAAAAAGTCTAATTCGTATAACCTTAGTTTAACATTTTGTCTAGATTGACTTAAATTTGATAGAGACTTATCATTATGACCTAAAATAATTATCTTGTTTTGTAATATCATATAAGATTCGATTCACATTTCATTAGAGTTTTGCTGATGTTTGCAACTCATATGGTAAAATGAAAACGATATTGTGTAGCAATTTTAATGCATCGAATCCTCATTTTTAGAGAAGATTGTATAGTAGAAGTAAAAGGTAGAGAAACAGTACTTGGAACCAGTGACGAGTCCTTTGTTTGGTCATATAAGCAGCATGTGGATGGTCGACAGAGTCAGTCACCTTTGGCCCTTTTTTCTAACATGCAAGACATTAGCTTTTATGTATCTCAGACCAAACTATACATTATACAATTCATGTCTCAACTCAGACTTGATTTTTTTTCTCATTCTTTTTCCTTTTACTTTTGAACCTCCACAATACAGAATACAATGTCACAATCAAATACTATTAAGCAGATTGAACAAGCACTTAACAAGAAAGAGATGAAACTGAAATCACACTACCAAGTTAAACTGAAACCTTTGCAATCTTTTGTTAATTATACCTTGCAAACTTGAGTTCTCTTCACCAGCAAAACTTCTTACTCTGCATTATACCATTAAAACATAGGTATTGACATTGATTTAAGTGAAGTGTAACTAGCTACAAAAGGGAAACTAACCCGGTACTTAGTTTCCTCTTGACGGTCTATGTAAGCTAAAAGATCTTCTTGTCTCATTAAGGCCTCATGTAATGCCTATCCAAGACCGGTTATTAACAAGGTCCATAATGACTCATTATCAGCATCATTCATCGTTAAGGATAGGATTTTTTATACCTTTTTCGTGTTGATGAGCTCTGCTTCTAGTGCATCCACACGATAAACAGAAGCATTCAGCAACTCTTCTTTCTCATGAGGCATCTCAGATTTCCTCAGGTCAAGAGTTTCTATCTTTTTCTCAAGATCGCTTAGTCTGTTTACAACAGAGGAAATGATATCTCTTTCAGTGATAGTTGGACAAGAAGGCGAAGGCGAAGGCGGACGAGATTCCCTTGCAACTCGTTCATCACATAGCTCAGCTATAGCACTTGAAGAGTTCAACTGTGAGTGTTCTTTAGTCTGTAGCAGAGTCATAGACGCAAGGATTGTGAAGAAGTTTACAATGAAGACAGTTAGCCACTTCCAAATATAACAAACCGTTTCGAATTTTCCCAAACTTGATGAACACTGAGGAGCTGCAACATGTTCCATTATATTATCATATGAAAAGCTTTGTAATTCAGTAAATGTTTAAATTCTCACCAGTCTTATTTTCATAAGCATTTGACATTTCTTGGGGCTTCCAAGAAACATCCACAACTTTGTCCACCATTGGCACACAATCTTCATACTCAGATAAAACACTAGGACTTGCTTTACCATTGGCCTTGATTTAAAATAAAGCATAAGAGCATGTCAGGGGTCAAGTAAGAACTAACAACTTTCAATGTTTTTGATGTCACTATTTGTATATGAGAATGCTTACATTTTCAGAAACAGGAGTTAACTTAGGTATATGATTGTTCATATTTGTTTTCGGTGAAGCCATCTCTTCCAATTCAGACTCTTGCTCTGTTGTTGATGTGTCACTAGCTTTCATCTGAGCCAAGTGAGGAATACTATTACAGTCTTAAAAAACTAAAACTCATATTCAAACTACCACAACACCTTACCCCATAATAAGGTGCTTTATCAGATGAAGATATTTGGGAATCACTGCTTAGGAAAGCACCAGTATGCCTACAGAACTTCCCACCACTGCGACCCATCTACACTAAATCTGAGAAGTCATTAGATGAATCTTAGGGTCTAAGAAACAATAAGATGTTGCAGATCAAGACATAAGCACTCCACCTTTAGTATCTCAGGGTCTTTCCATGGTCCTTTATCAGATCTCATACAACCTTCTTGATCTGCACAAGTGCAAGTACCACCAAGAAAATCTGGTAGCTGGCTGAACAGAGTTTTCAAATATGGTCAGATGTTTAAGTATATTCTGGAGATACGATAAGAAAACAGAACAGTTAAGACTCAAAACTCCTTACCTTGCATCAATCACCTCAAGTAATTTGTTCTGATACTTGTTGCCAAGAACCTATTAAGATCATATTGATAAGACTTTTAAGTTTTCTACAATAAAAGTGGATAAGTAGAAACAAAGTTTTTTAAGTTACATGTATCTTGGAAACAGTCTTTGGATCAAGAAACGATTTCACAGTGCCCCAAAGTAGCTTAAACCCAGAGCCAGCGTTGATGATAAACATACGGTTAAGTGTCTGCACATATATCATATCCCATGTTATAAACATATTTTGCATATAAAAATCAATGGCAGCACAACAATACCTCAGGGTAATTATCACTATCAATCTTTTGCAGATGGATTATAAGTTCCCGAGCAGATTTAGTGAAATTTTTCAATCCCTGCAAATATATTCAGACAATGACACTATAGGAAACCGCAGAAGACAAAATTTAGTTAAAAAGAAAAGACATGTACCAAGCCTTGGACGTCTATAATAGTTGTACTGGAATCAATATGTCTCTTAGCAGCAATACAACAAGCTGGGAACTTAACAGTAATAGTTTTCTCAAACTCTTTAACATGATATCTCAAGTATCTCTCCAATGTAGTGACTTGCATGAGTTTGTTTGTATCAACTTTTCCTAATCTTTCAATGTAAATAGGTCTTCCTTCCTTATCAACACCATGGTATCCTTGAGGGTAGTACTTAAGAACTTGATCCAATTCTGGAAACTCAAAGTCCTGAACCCAAAAACCAAATCAGTCAGCAATTATAATAATCGAATTATGTAAGAATTAGTGTAATATTAACATAACACTTTACCTCTAAGATAGTGTCTGTACCAAAATCATTTCTCCATTGGATCATTTTACTCCACATCAACTTTGTTTTTCCAAGATCAAAGTTCCTAGCATACAAGAATCTATAGACAGAATAAATACTTATACAAATGAAATGACATCAAAACTATAATAATCATTAACAAGGAAGAGATTATGAACCTCAACATAATGTGATAATCATCAAGGTTTGGAGGAAGCAAATGATCACAGACAAGTGATTGTCTGAATTCAGAGACATATCGTAATTCATCAACGCCATGAATGTCTTCAAAGGTAAGGGAGAGAGTTCGGCCAATGCTTCTCCTTCTGCTGCTGCTGGAACTTTTCCTCTTAAAATGTTTGAATTTGGTTGAAGCTTTTGCAGCTTTCTTCCGTTCTTTTCTCTCATCATTGTTGGAGCAACCTTCAAAACCTGACTCAAAAGGATCGATCATAATATAATATCTGAGCGTAACACATAAAAAAAAAGGTAAGAGACAGATGTAATAGAAGACTTACAAGGTCTTGTGAATCGATCAAGAGGACCAGACATGAGGACAATGAATCGAAGCTTAGAAGAATTTGAATTATTTAATTTCGAAATTTGATTTAAAGGAGATGATGGTAGATGAAGAAGTAACTGTGATGAATTTATTTATTTATTCGTTATGAGAATGTGAAATAAATGTGAAGGAGTGGTCGTCGCAGGGAACCTAAAGCCATAAATGTTGAAGATTCTGGGCTTTTCTTTTCCGTCTGCCTCTTCGTTTTTTTTTAATTATTCTTTCAAAGCGGTTAAATTATTGTTGTCTTCCACACACGTAGCGTTCAGACATTCGTTTATCTTGGCGGGAATTCGCTTTCAGTTTTGACATCACACGTGGCAATTAGACACTCGTTCAAATCATAACTTGACATCTGTAATATTATACTACATCTGTATTTTTTTTTTTGTCAACTAACATTTATTAACATAAACTTTAACTTACAACGAAAAGTTAATTACATCTTGTTAAACTCAAAGTCTTCTTCATCTTATGGTTATAACTTATAACACACGTGATACTCGGGAGTAAAATGATAACCTCCTAACACTGACACACAAGTTGATACCAACACACTTCATCACGTACATATACTCCAAGGACCATTTGTCGCCACAATACAAAAAAACCTTAATATGTTTCTCTCTCTCCATCTTGTTGTGTCGTCGTCATAGTGCAGGCTCAATATTTGTCGTTGATGTAGTGGAGTTGGATTGTAGTGCATGTGCAAATTTTGATTTCTCCTTCGCTTGAAAAATACATTTTTGCAAAATTTGGCGATATTACTTTCGTTAGTTATATTCACTTTATTTGTTAAAATCGAGACATGGTATTAGGTACATTTTGTATTGACATATGCTGTTTTTTATCCTTTTCATTCAAATTTTTATTATGTAATTATCACGTGCAATAATCTTTGTAAATTTTGGTATTGAATTCTAATAAATGCAAGTTGAGAACATGAGCAATAGTTTTGGATCGATAAACATCGATACGTTTATTAAAATCCTTCTACAAGTAAACACTTTTGTTTGCAAAGTTACACTTGTAAATATCAGAAATCTAGACAACATAACTAGAAGCTTCTTCCAATTCCGGCGAAGGTTCAAGCCTCACCGGAGAAACAGAAGGATCTTTCACAATCTGTCGAATCTCCGATTTATCACCCCATAAACTATACTTGAGAAATGCAACCACAATCCCACCCACAAATCTCCTCATCTCACTCTTTTTTCCTTTCCCGTTCTTACACAAACAACCCGCCATAAACCCGACAAAACCGGGCAAATCATCGTCCAACATATCCATATGTCCATAATCCGCAGCTACGAAATGGGCTTTTGTCGCCTTACACTCTTTATAAAACTCTTCGTGGTTCAAGCCCGTTGGTGCACATGGAGGCATCACCGTATTATTTTCCGGTCCGAGTCCGGTTCCCACCACTGCAACCGGTATGTTCAGGTCGAATGATTCCGGTTTGTACGTTAAGATATGTGGCTCGGTTCTCATGTATTTGTTGGCTCCAGCAACAGGATCGATTCCTATTAGAGCTGAAAATTTGAAGGATGGGTCTAGTGTTGCGGCGTGNGGATCCGCCGATATCACGGTTGTGGGAAGGCTGCCTATCTGAAACGCCGCTGGAGTTTCTGCCGAGGAAAATGTCGTCTTGGAATCTATCGCCGCCATTAATTTTTATTATAAGCTAAGAAGTGTATTGAGTACTTTTACTTTTACATATGAACTATCTCAAGCTTAGTTCTTTGTATTTATAGGAGAGAATCTAGAACGTGAATTTTCCTTATCCATTTCAATTCTGTGGTTCTCGGCTTCTTGTTATATAAGTTATAACAAAATATAATGTTTTATATATTTATGAAAACGATGATTGCATGGGCTGCTTAAATAAAAGAGCACGTGTTGAGTCCAAAATGTTACACAGATTTTTTTGTTCATTTTTGAATTTTATAGTAAAGAAAAATACACGATGGAACAAAGACAAAATCCACAACGTGGTGGTCTACATGCAAAGCCCAATTTAATAAAGCATAGTTTCTTTTTTTTTTTGTCTAATTAATCTTTATTAGGGAACTTAAGTTAAATCATCGTTTACAAATGGAAATAAAGATGATTATTGTAAATTACTATGGAGCTTCATTTGCCAGTTCATTGTATCATCGGATAATGCTTAACAAATGAAACAATTTTTTGTCAATTAGGAGAGCCACTAATTCTCCACAGGAACCATGAGATCGAACTGGTTCTGTTATATGCTCAAAAAGGGTTGTCCATCTTCTCGACTATGCTTTGTAATCCCGATTTATACGAAGGATATAGCAATTTCACTCCTAGTTTCTTCTTCATGTGTTCGTTACTGACTCGCTTTTCACCTCTCAATGAACTCTGCTCTTGCGATTCATACAGAAATGGAAATGGCTTTGTTTCGATATTCCCCGGCCAACGTTTTTCTATTAACTCCAAGGCATATTCAAACACCTCTTCTCTTGGTGCCGGATCATCATCAACAATATTGTATATTTCCCTACAATATAGTTGAATCATCAGTCTCAAAAGAATGATATTATTTGACCTCAAAGATGGAGATGAAGAGCGATGATATATACATACATACCCTGATGATGGCTTTATAATGGCAGCTTTAAGAGCTTGACATATATCTTCAACATGGATTCTTGACGTAAATTTCCGGGAAGCTCTTCTCTTTTGACCTTCAGACAAATGCACCTGCTTTAACAATGTATCAATTGCACTGCAGCAAGAAACATTTCTTTTGAGAATCAGTTTCAAAGCCTCTTTGGGCAATACATGTACAAGTAGAAGGTAAACAACCTTCGACCAGGTCCATAGATACCTCCAAGTCTAAGGATTTGAGTCGAAACACCGAGATCACGACCCAAGCCTAACCATCCATCTTCTGCAGCTACCCTCAGTTTAGCTGACTGAGTTTTAGGATTTGTGGAATCACTACATGTAAACCAACTTAGAGTCACCATCTTAATCTTACTATGCCAAAAAAGAGAAGAAATTTTGAATCCTGAATAGCTTACTCTTCTTTGACCCAAGCACCACCATAATCTCCATAGACACCTACAAGAGGATCCACATAACAAAATATCATCTTATACTAAATGAAAACCAAGAAAGAGATTTAGCATGTAAGAAGAAGAGCTATTCAAAGCACTGTTGTAATGAAGAAAAGAAAATACTTGTTGATGAGAGATAACAAAGCCATTGAAGATTTCCATTAGAAAGCTTGTCTTTAACAAGTTTTACATTCCGCAACATCTGTCCTAAGTAATCAAAAGATAGTTTTTTTTTGTCAATTATGCAGAGATATAAAATATGAAAGCAGATTAAGCTAACAGATAAAAGCTGAGCTAACCGGATCACCAATGTCTGGTAAAGGTGGAATAGAAATGAGGAGGTGAGTGTAATCTTTAACTGTATCTAACAAGCTCCATCTGATTGACGAGGAAACAAACAAAATGGGTTTAAGACTAAGGATTCAGAGATAATCAAGTACCAGGGAGGATGAGTGCTGATCAAGAACACTTACTCAGGTGAGTCTGCTGAAAACAGATGAAGATTGATTCCTCTCTTTTCCCATTCTTTCTTCTTCGAATCACTTCTGCAAGTCCCTGAAACCACCCTAAAACACACCTCATCACCATTAAAATCGTATTGAATATGAAGCGCATACACTCAATTTCATCTTGAAATTTATTAATAGAGTAGAGAAATTGTGATATGAGACCAGTCTGCTTCTTTGAGCTCTTTTGCAATAAATCCTCCGACGAATCCCATCCCGAGAATGAACATCCGGTTCTGGGTTTCTGAATCTAATGCACCGGATCCTGAATCACTCATCGCTGATAATGGCCGTATCAACTTGATTCTCCTACGATTTGAGAAGTTAACTGGTAAAGGAGTCAAACGGATTGGAATCTCCGGCCACAATCTTGGTAACTGATAAACCGCCATTGAAATCGGAGCACTGAGAGAGTAGTCTGAGACTCTGAGTCTGAGAGGTGTTTTCCCGTAATTGTCACCGAATCTCTCAGTGACTAAGAACTGCGTGCCGTTTCAGTAGCACAGTCAGCAGGACTAAGAACGAGCTTAAGTGCCGTTTTATTTCCAGTACTCAGAACACCTTGCCGTTTCTACAATCCAGTATATATATACATACATACCTGAAACACGTTGCTGATCAAAGCAAAAAAGTTAATGGATGTTCACAGCTGCAAGTATTTTTTATACCACCCTGAATCGAATCTTATACACACAAACCAAACATTTGGCTTACAAGTTTATATTATACACAAAATGTAACCTACGCATCTACTATATATTCCACATATATGGGTTTTGTTGTATTATGACTAACTATAAAAATGCAATAGCACATTTCTTGCGCTTCAAGAATCTTGTTCTCTGTGCCAACAACCATAATGTCAAGCAACAAAGTCGTGTAGGTGATGGGAATTGGAGAATCTGCTTTCTTCCTGGTTGCTTCCGCCAATGTAACGGTAATCATCCACACCAAATCCATGATAGTTCATCAGAGTCTCGTAATCTGCTGACCGGTTCATCTGTTGTTGTTGTGGTTCATCTTCATTGCCTGAAACTTGGTCTGCTTTAGTCTCTGATGAGAAGACAATGTTTGTTGTGTCTGTAGATGAATAAGTAAGGTTGTTATTGTTGTTGTTCTCTTGTTGCTGGTGCTGGGAGGAGGAGTCTTCTTGGTTTCTGATGTGGGGTTCTTGAGAGGATTTGGAGATTAGTAACTCTGATTCATCACCAAACTCTTCTTTATACATCTCTTCAATCATCGGTTTCCATAGACGAACTCTAGCGTTTATGAACCAATTAGCAACCTAATTACAGAACAGAGAAACCAGAGTGACTCAAGCACAACACATTAAGATTGTAACTTTAAGAAAAGGCAAACAAAAAAAACTCGTTTTACCTGGTTTTTCGACAGTCCTGTCTGTTTGGCAAGCATGATTTTTTCAGATTCTTTCGGGTATCTACAAAGAACACACATAAAAGCAAATATAATAAACTCTCTTAGATGTTATGTAATGGGAAATTGAAAAGGTTGTGACTTGTGAAAGAAGAAACACATACGGATGAAGGAAATGTTCAAAGAGCCAAGCACGAAGAACAGAGACAGAGTTTTCAGGAAGACCTCTTTGAGGTCTCCAAGCTGGCCGAACCATTCCAAGCTGTTGATGCAAAGCTCTTTGCTGTCTCAACCGTTGATCTAAATATCTCAACCTCGGTATCCTCTCTCCTTGGTTCTCATCCAAAGACTCTCCTCCTTTCTCCCCAAGTCTCTCTCTAATTATCTGAATCTGTTCCTTTATGGAGTCGCGAAGAGCGCGGAAATGGCGAGATATTCGGTTTAGAGCGACTGATGTATAAGGCTTAGCAGATCCAAGTCCGGCTACTATCTCAAATGATGAAGCTAACGCTTCCATTTGATGATAATACTGGTTATACCTTTTATCTACCTGCAATCAGTAACACATCCACAACATACAAAGCATCATCATAAACAGATTCAGGTTTTAATGAACTGAAGAACAATATATAATCTACCCATTGAAGTAGTTATAAGTTAGTTAAATAACTACCTCATCAAGCATTGCCAAAAGCTTGTTCTTCTTGTTCTGAAGCTCATCACGTTCAATTGTTGACAACTCTATTGATTTCCCATTCGAATCATTCGATAAGTCGCCACTGCCTCTTCCTCCTTCTGTCTCCTTGGAACCATTGTTAAAGTCGTTAACTTTCATCTTCTTCTTCCCCATTTGGTTTAGTTCTTTCCTGACACTAACAACTTCATCAAGCAAATTCTGAGCTGGTTTAAGGTACCGAGAACGCAAAACGATGCTCATAAACCCTCCTGATGTTTCATTATAACGAAAACCGTTGTAGTATCCATTTCCGCCATTAACAGGGTAGCCAGAGGAAGGATCAGATTGACCAAACAACAACATCTCTTTGCTCTTCGCATTGATCTCATCAACATTAAACGGTGACGTTTCCTTGACAGAAATTGCAGGATTTTGTGTAAAACCCAATTGGTATTGATGATAGTGAAATGGAGGAACAGAGATCTGAGTGCCGAGACTTAAAGACAGTCCTTGACCATCGTGAAAGCTCAGATCGCTGCTGGGACCGTTACTTGTAGTAATGTCTCCGTTGAAATTTTGAAGACCATTTACGACGNGGCAGCGGAGGAAGAAGAAGCTTGCTGTTGTTGTTGATGGTTGAGAAATATTGGTTCTTGCTGGTAACAGCCGACATTACTTGGGTAATAAACCGCCATGGGTTTTCGTATATTAACAGTTTTTTTAGAGACTTTTTTTTATTACAATGAGTACTTAGTTCGATGAGTTTGGTCGGGAAATGAGATCCTGCAAAAAAAAAAGATAAAGAGTCGTGTAAGGTGGAAATTTTAAAGTTTCTGATGGAATCTAAGAAAGTTAAAACATCGTAATCATTCACAACAAACAATTTTTTATATCATCAACAGTTTCGAAAGCAACAAACAGAATCGAACCAAATTTTCGAGGTTTAAAGTCAAATTTTGAATAAAGTACACGTTTTTCGTAAAGAAATGAAGAAACCCAGAAAACCTAATTCAGGAATTGTGTAATCGTAGAAGAATATACCCGATCTATCGAGGTGAAATTGGAAGGAAAAAAAAATGAGAACCCTAATTTGAAGAAAAACAAAATATAGAGTTAAAGAAGTTATGTAGCTCAACTAAGTGTAACTCAAAAGCAGAGAAGATTCAATTATTACATAAAGAATTAAAGTGTTTTTGATGATTTCATCTCTATACGAGAATTTTCTAAAAGCATGAGAGTTCAAAAAAAAAAACAGAAAGTAAATAAATAAAAAAACAAGAACACAGTACAGATCAAGAATCAAGAACTTGGATTTAAAGTTTAAGAAAAAAACCTGAGGGAGAGAAGAATCAAACTTTAAAAACCCTAGAGATGGTTGTGAGTGTGGATGTGGCTTAATCAGGAAACACAGAAGCAGAAGAGTTTCCAACAGTTGAAGACAAAAAAAGATTTGAGAACCCAATCCCGAGAGAGAGATAGAGAGACGATTAATAATTGCAAAATTCTAATATAAACAATTTTTTCCACTCCACAAGAACAAAACCAACCCGACTTATCATTGGGACATTAGACACCAACCCAATTTTTTAATAATAATATACAATATCAACAATAAAATAATAACACTACCGGAAAATTTTGACAACCGCTACCTGTAATTTTTAATCTTTTCCGACAGAAGCTTCTGTACCTTATGCTTCGAATATAAATAAATTAAATTAAATTTTATGTGTCAACCATTCTTAGAGAAACACGTGAGAAATCACACATATATTTCGGATTAGGGACAATATTTTCTCAAGACGACTTTAACATAAATTTTATTGACCATAACATAATTGAGTGATGTTAACTAAATTCAAAAAAAAATTACCAAAAGTACTAATTTAAACTTTTAATACGAACAATTTTTATTTATCCATATTTACCCAAAAAAAAAATTAGTTATCCAGTTTTTTATGGTTAAAACTTACAGAGTTACAGCCTTAAAGGGACGACTCTACAGTCTACAACATAGACTTTCTATATGCATTAATTACAATAATCAATAATAGATAAATCTATTTACAGTATACTAAAAACCTAATATATTTGTCTTATTATATTCAATTTAGACTGTATGAGAATGATCTCAAAATATAAAGTTGAAGTATTTAAACCTTGATCAAACTTATGAAGGAAGAGCTTAACACAAATATATAATCGTACATGGTCATGGTAAATATACGAAACCAATCCTCAGGCGCATATCTTTAACGACTACCTGATTTGTGTACGTGAGGCTCTGAAAATATTGAATTTATTTCGACAATAATATATTTAAACTATTAATTCCCTGCCACATATTTTATATATGTCCAGGTTTTAAAATGTTCTTTATAAAAATAATTATTCTAAGTTCCTGTTTTTTTTTTAAATGTTAGTTCATTGCTTTTATCATAATGCTAAAGTTTGGTATTTTGGATAAAACCATGATTTATTAAGCTTTTGAGAGCGTTGTAACTATAAAATTAATCAAATAAACACCACTATAATTTATTTTGTTTAAAATTATAGGTAGAAACTGGAAATTACAAAAATGCCCCTGAGGGCTGGTTTAAGGAAGAAGATAAACAAAAGTGGGTATGTGTCTGCTCAATTGCTTAATTGAGGGATTAAATGACTTAACAACCAGTTGGTGACTCCCTCTTTACTCTTCTGTTATACCCAATTCTTTCTAAGTTATTGTCTTTTTGTTTTTTTTATAAACCTTTAGTTATGCATGTATACTACATATTCGATCTCTTATAGTATATGTTTGTATTTACATACTCAGTCACGCTTAATACGTAACTACTATGTATTACTATATATGAAAAGATTTCCACTAAAATTGAGAACCGAGCAAAGCAGACCCTAGCTAAGCTATGTTTTCAAGTTATAGCTCCACTAACTGAATTTGTTTCTTTTGATTTTTAATATTTTATTTTGAGTGAAATTAAGAAATTATTTTAGTAATAGAAAATAAATAAATAAAAACTCGTTTTGGTTTTGGAGATTGGATTTAGAGTAGCCGACACAAAATCATTTGGGAAGTACTACTGTATTGGAATATTATTCATATGATATGATTATATTAATTTTTATTCCACGTGGATAATAAAAATAAATATAGGCAGTTAGCTGGTGAGAGATAAGATTAAATGTACTGAAAATTAGAGATAATTAAATAATCATGTACTTGTTTTTTAAATATGGTGATGACGATTTTACAATAATACGAATGGCAAGTGTTTAAAAATAGAAATATAATAATAATTTAAGATGACTATGGATGATGATGATGCTGACGAGGAAAAGGTTACTGAGTAAGAAACAGAGCCTTTGGTTTGGGAGATAAAAGTTAAATGTCTGATTCCTGCTCCTGCCAATTGTATTTTAATTATATTGATAGCCAAAAACTTTATACTCAATAAATAGCCACAAGTTATGGTCGTGTAATGAAAATCAAATGTATTTATTGCGATAGACATTGTTGGACCACTTGATTTCATGTTTGTAAATCGAATTTGTCGGAACATGGAAGTAAGTAGTCATCAGTTTATAGTCTTTGTTGTGTCCAATTTTTAAAACAGCCCATTAACAAACCATAATCGTATCAGCAAAAAGGCCTTATAGTGAGTGATAATCAAAATAAAAGGCCTTTTAGGTCCATTACAATTTTGAACGCTGAACAAAAACACCAAGCGTTTTCTTATTAAATACTAAAAACGGCGTGAAGTGCAAAGTCTTGTTGAAGAGAACACTGATTAGAGATTCTTCTTCTTCTTTCTAACTCTTTCTCCTCTCGATTTATTTAGCTTTTATACTTCACAGAGGAGTGAGATCCTTGGAATGTATGAGATCTACTGTGGTTTTTGGAAACTATAGGATGTGATTGTAGCTGGAGTGAACAATGGTGAAGCCATCAACGAGTGTATGGGTAACAATGCAGAAGAAGAAGAGATGGCCTATGATGATTCTATTGGTTTTGTCTTTATCAACCATTGGAATGATACTCGTTAGATCTACCTTTGATTCCTCATGTAGTATTAGTGGGAAGTTATGTAGCCCAATCGTAGTGGAAAAGTATAAGAGCAGTGACGACGTTAAGATCCGATCCGTCTCCGGATCACTGAATCCTCTCGATTTCATGAAATCGAAGCTTGTTTTGCTTGTTTCTCACGAACTCTCACTCTCAGGTTTCAGTTCGGGAATACTGTTTTCTCTGTGAATTTTCTCTCGAGTGATGATGATTTGGATTTGATGTGAATGATTTAGGTGGACCTTTACTGTTAATGGAATTAGCTTTTTTGTTGAGAGGAGTTGATGCTGAAGTAGTTTGGATCACAAATCAGAAACCAATTGAAGAAGATGAAGTGATAAAGATTTTAGAACATAAGATGTTGGATCGAGGAGTCAAGGTTTCAAAGTTTACAGTGATCTCCATAGTTGTTTTCTGTGAATCCTTCATTAATTGTATTGAATCAATCGTTTCAGGTCATTTCAGCGAAGAGTCATAAAGCTATAGATACAGCTCTTAAGTCTGATTTGGTTGTTTTAAATACTGCTGTTGCTGGCAAATGGCTTGATGCAGTTCTCAAAGACAATGTTCTTAAAGTTCTTCCTAAAGTCCTCTGGTGGATTCACGAGATGAGAGGTCACTATTTCAAACCTGATTTAGTCAAGCACCTTCCTTTTGTTGCTGGCGCTATGATTGATTCATACGCTACAGCTGAGTACTGGAAGAACAGAACTCATGCTCGCTTAGGGTCTGTTTTGCCTTCTTCTAATTCCTTTTACAATCAACTAGGTTTTAGCATTAACATCAGAAACTTAACAGAGTTGTACTCTCCACTGTTGTAACACAGGATTAAAATGCCTAAAACTTATGTCGTGCACCTAGGAAATAGCAAGGAGTTAATGGAAGTAGCTGAAGATAGTTTCGCCAAGAGTGTTCTCCGTGAGCAAGTTCGAGAATCACTTGGACTGCGGAATGAAGATATACTATTTGGCATTATCAATAGTAAGCCTCTCTTAAATTCTTTTATGTTCTTCAGTTTCTTCAAGAACCATAATGTTATATAGATGCTAAAGTTTTTACTTTTGACTGGTGCTTCTCTTATTGCAGGTGTATCTCGAGGAAAGGGACAAGACTTATTCCTCAGAGCCTTCCATCAAAGTCTTAATATAATCAAAGAGACTAAAAAACATGAGGCACCAACGATGCATGCAGTGGTAGTAGGAAGCGACATGAGCGCACAAACTAAATTCGAGACAGAGCTACGCAACTTTGTCCAAGAGAAGAAACTTCAGAAGGTTGTCCACTTTGTCAATAAAACAATGAAAGTAGCACCATATCTAGCAGCCATTGACGTTCTTGTCCAAAACTCCCAAGCCAGAGGAGAATGCTTTGGGAGAATAACAATTGAAGCCATGGCATTTAAGCTTCCTGTACTTGGTACTGCAGCAGGAGGAACAATGGAGATTGTAGTGAACAGAACAACTGGTCTATTACACAATGCTGGTAAAGATGGTGTATTACCTCTTGCTAAAAACATTGTGAAGCTAGCGACAAACGTGAAGATGAGGATGACAATGGGTAAGAAAGGGTATGAGAGGGTAAAAGAGATGTTTTTGGAACATCATATGTCTCATCGAATAGCTTATGTGCTCAGAGAAGTGTTGCATCACTCTAAAATTCACTCACAGACAACAAATTTAGATCATTAAACACAATTTAGCAATGAAATTTAGATCGTACCTTAGTGGTTGGTTAATCACTCTACCAATAATCTTTACAGGAACAAAGTCCATTCTTAAAATGATGCAAACATCTTCTGTCCTCCACCATTATCTCACAGCCATATCTCTTAGAAACGTGTTTTGCAGTATTGTGACAATCTCTGCACATCCTAAGATTTTTCAAGATCCTTATCGTCTTAAGTGCATGTGATGATGAGATTAAACCAAAGGCCATGGCAAACTTTTCAGTGTGAATTCCACAAGTTTCTTCACTTCCTTCTTCCTCAATCAAAAGTTCACCATTATATTGGTCACTTCTATGATCCAGTCTACACATTTTTTCCATCCAGGTATAGAGCACATCAGTACAAAATTTCGACTGATCACCTGAAGTGAATGTGTGAATTACATTTCTGACTTCAATCCAGGTCTGTCCAATAGGTTTCTTCAGTAAGTGTTCTTTCCTTCTAATGATCTCCCAAGTTTTGCACCTAATGCATAGATCTGTGGAACCATATTTTCAGTGACCGTATTTTCGGGTTCCAAGGAGAATAACTTCTCTGCTGCATGGATTGCCAAGTCAATATCACCATGTATCCTACAACCAGTTAAGAAGCTTTCCCATATGGGTGTCTCTGATTGAACATTCATCTCCTGTATAAACTGAAGAGCTTCTTCAAGTCTGTTGGATCGTCCATACAAAGCTATCATAGCAGAACAATGTTCCAAAGCAGGAATGATATTGTAGTCATTCACTATGCTGGAGAATACTTTCTTTCCTTCTTCTACATTTCCCATTAGACCATGTGCAAGGATAATACTCGAAAGAGTTCCTCTATTTGGCTTAGTCCCCTGTGTCTTCATCTGATTAAAAAGATCAAGAGCTTGACCATAGCTACCATGTAAAACATGAGCTCCAATCACAGAGTTCTAAGTTATGATGTCTTTCGTTTCCATACCCTTAAAGATGGCTTGTGAGTATCCTATATCCCCTGACTTAGCATAAGTATCTATTAAAGCATTTTTAACAGCATGAACAGCATCTAGGTTTCTCCTCAATACACAACCATGTAACTCTCTTACCATTTTGGCTGCAAGAAGATTAGAACAAGCTGGTAAGAGACTTAGAATGGTAACTGAATTTGGCATGAAGCAAGAACACTGCACTTTCCGAAAAAGTTCCATGGCCTCATCTCTTTTTCCGTTTTGTATGTAACCTGCAATAATTAGGTTCCATGATGCAGTATTCCTCTGAAATTTTCCATCTGTTTCCATTTTCTGAAACAAGTCCATAGCTTCACCCTCATCTCCATTCTTAATGTATCCGGAGATCATTGTGTTCCATGTGATAATATTTGGCATTTGCATCTTGCATCCTTGTAAACAACTCATAAGCCTTCCCACAATAGCCTGCTTGGCAATACCCTGTTATCATTGAGTTCCATGTATATACATCCTTATTCGTAACCGAATCAAAAACTTTCCGTGCATCTTCTAATTTTCCACACTTTGAATACATATCAACCAGAGAATTTCCCACAAGTACATCGTTGATAACACCCATCTTCATGGCAACAGAGTGAACTTCTGATCCCACGTTTAGAACTTTTAAACATGAACAAGCAGACACAGCACTCATAATAGTGACTCCATTCGGCACTACACCAGCTAAAAACATCTTCCTAAACATATCTAATGCCTGATATCTCATCCCATTATGAATCAAGCCAGAAATCATAGCTGTCCAGGTGAATACATCAGCAATCAAACCAAACCTCTCTATCTTCTGCATCAAGTCAATTGCAGCATCACATTTCCCTAACTGGTTATAACCCCCAATCAATATGTTCCAAGTAACTAACCCTGGTGAAATCCCTTCTTTTTCCATCTCTTCAACCAATTCTACAGCTTCTTCATGCTTACCATTTTGACAGGAAGCTAGCAGAAATGAGTTCCAAGCAACCACATCTCTCTCTTCCATGCGTCTTAAAAACTTGGTAGCAAAACTCAGTTCACCACATTTCGCATACACAGCTAAAATCGAATTGCTAACACGAAGACACGAAGTCATCCCGAGTTTTAAGACCAGTGAATGAATCAACTTCCCAGTCTCAACATCTCCACAATTAGCACATCCCTGTAAAATCTTGGGGAGCAAGAAATCATCAGGAAAAACTCCGTCTTCCATCATCAAACGAAAGAGCTTAGATACTTCCCTCCAACGATTTGCTCTCGAGTAAGCACCAATCATAGCAGACCATGAATACAAATTTCTCTCACGCATTGAATCAAACACCTTACATGCATCAACAAGACAACCACATTTAGCATACATACTCAACAGCTTAGTCTCAACAAAGACGTCAGGTTGGGGGAAACAAACCGAACCGAGCATGGAGGATACGACCCAAATGGACAGAACCAGAATCAATGGAAGATTCCAACAATTTGAGGTAAGTACTGCGCTTTATTTTTGATCCTTGTTGAAACAGTGAATCCAGAGCTTTATTAGCTTCGAGCAGACTTCCGTTTCTACACAAGTAATCAAATTGCTCATCGGGAATGATACTGGGTTCTTTCTTCTTGATGAAAGATAGATTTTTCTTTTGGGATTTTAGATGAACTTCAGGCCAAGTATCCACCTTTGCTGGAATTTGATAATTCAAACTAGTTTTGGTAAATGATGGTATGAAGAGCTTCTCCATTATTCCACAAATATTGTTATTAACTTCAACGGCTTTACTAGGAAATAAGATTCCTTTTATCTTTAATTTAAATATCCAATGAGAGCTTACATATTACATAGCTACAATAGACTCAAAGCTCAGCGAAGAAGATGATGAAGAAGAACTTGAACCTCGGCAAAAACAATACAGGACTGTTTCATGGATAAGAATTTTAACTCCCAATCAAAATATGACACGTGTCACATTAGTTTGGAAAAATGTAAAAGGGAAATTGTAAGCTTTCAAATTTACGGGGAAAAAAAACTTATGGTCAAGTAACAATATTTTTTGACGATGTTATTTTTAAATTGACAGATTATATTTAGAATTAAACTACTTAGCAAAATAAAAAATTCAGATCTGCTACGATGAGAATATCAAAATAGAAACAACGAATTTGTCCTCTAAGACATTTCAGAGACAATTAAGTTTTGACATTTTCTTTTCATTGCTCCTCGTCCGATTTTTTAATCTTCTTTTACTTCACCAAGCTTAACCTCAACATACCATAAAAATTAAGATTTAAGAAATTAAATTTAATCACAATGAAACAAAAAAAATCAACCAAAATATATGTAGTTTTATTTTTTTATTTTTAAATAAAAAAATTGAAAATAGTTATTATTATTATAAAATTAATAAAAACTTAAGTGTTAAATTTTAATTATTTAAAAATTTATTAAACTTGTCGCATCTCTAACGGACCAAATAGGAGTGGATGTTAAGTTTAACTTGTTTTTAAAAAATTTAAATTTAATCACTTAAGTTTTAAATAAAACCGATTTATAAATACAAATATGAAGTGTTAAATTTATATTATGTGAAAAAATATGTTGAATCGATGACACCTCTTACAAACCAAAGGATAGGAGGATTCCAGTTTATTTTCACATTTATTTACATGTAACACTTAATACTTTTTTGAAAATAATAATAATAATACTTTGTATATAATAAAAAATAGTTATATTCAAAACATTATTTGAAAAGGTCTTTAAAATTAATATAAAATTGGTTACCTTAATTAGTTGTTGTGTCCTTTTGCAATCAAGAATTGATGAAACATCTACACTCAAATGAAATATGAGTAAATTAGAAAACAAACCGGAACAATAATAATAATATCAAAATTACAATTGGTTTACCTTATCGTTGAGCCTTTCTCCTTTTCTTCTTCCTATACTAATGGAATTTATACTCAGAAGTACCATCGACTCGACCATGAGGAATGCCATCGAATCATAGAGTATATAATGTCAATACATGCAGAGTGCTCTGAAGAAGATGCTTCAATGGAAAGGTAACGCCCAGAATATGGATATGTAGTTATCAATCCCCATGAAAGTGTTGATAAGGTCTTTCAACACTATATCATCCCTGTGACAATTATACAAACAAAAAAGCTAATCAAGAACAGAACAGAACAGAACATTGTCTGAAGAACTCTTAAGACTCAAGAACAGATCAAATTTGAGATATAAGCAGGACGACCATTAAATCCATTGAGAAAGCTAAACAAGAACAGTTGTATTAAAGAATACTATTGTATAACCTGTTAATGTCAAAGTTGGGTTCTTTGTAGACATCCAACGGCGTGGTCCATATTCACTCTGCTTATCTTCTTTCTTCATCACTGACAAATAATTGATCTTTGTTAGTTAATATACAAACCAAAAAGCACATAAATTTCAGAAAATAATGTCATCAAGAGAGAGATTTGTATAAAAGATTTCTCAAGAAAGATAAACTTTTCCAGCAATTCAATCACGTAATCTCATAAGTAAAAACCCTAAATTGATTATAATCTACTTCATACCTTGACTTGTGTAGTCTACGATGTCAGACGCTATAATATGGATGAATTCACCTCTCTCCCCACTTACAAACTCAAAATCTCCATTGATCAAGAAGATACAAAACTTGGGAAGAGAAAAAAAAAAGTATAACGACTGAAAATATTTGATTTCTCATAATGAAAAAGTGAAAAACAATAACAAGAAGATATGAGGAACCGCTTATTTATAGAGAAGACTTTGGTGATCAGAAAAAAAAAATAATGTCCGCTTACTTAATAATATTGTCTTTTACGAAGTTAATTATATCATTACATTCTATTTATTATCATTAAGAATTATGTTATTTTATATTAAATTATATTTTTATATTATATTAGTATATTAAAATTATAATTTAAATTATACAAAAATCATAGAATATTAATACAAAATTTTAGTATTTTAAATAATATTTTTTTGAAAAGAATTAAATATTTTGAATAATATTTAATTTAATATAATTAAAAAAATTAAAACTTTCATTATTTATATATAATATATTAAAATAATGTGCATAAATCTTTGGTACTTCAACGGGTCATAATGCTTCTTTCATTTTGCCCTTAATTTTACAGTTTTTTGACATTTTTCCTGATCAGAATTTGACAAAAAAATTGGTGGTCTAGGGAGGTAGAACATCAACGAGCTCACAAAAGCAAAAGCAAAAGCAAAAGGCATTGTTTTATGCAAATGATTCAGACTAAAACCAGTTAGAGAGATCAATCACCTTACTTGTACATTATTCATCTCCATCAACAATATTCCCCATATCGATTAGCTAAATTTAAAGAAAACAAACTGGGGCTTTATTATTATTATGATACCTCTGACTAATTTAAGCAGTGGCAACACCAGTATGCTTCACAATCATCGCATGAAGATCTTCCTTCTTTGCTCCAATGACCTTATCCACAACTTGGCCACCTTTAATGAACAAAAAGGTCGGCATTGCCTCCACACCATACTCTTGAGCAACACTCTATTAAACACCACTAGTATATTAGTGTATGTACAACCACCACTGAAGCTTAATTTTAGACCTTAAGAGTGTTGTTTTTCTTTGGTTTACCTGTAGTTCATCAACATCAACCTTGAAGAAGATGGCACTTGACATGAACTTCTTGGCCAAATCCGCGAAAATTGGAGCAATCGCACGGCATGGTGGACACCATGAAGCAGTGAAATCGATGACAATCTTTAAAAAAACAATGTTATTATTATAATAACATAGGGATGAGTCTGATCATCAAAACGATGAGTTTCAACTGATGTTTAGCTTTAAAATCGCAGATCAATCGATCTTATGTTGTGATCTCTCTACGTTAAACGAAATCAAAACCCTAATGTTAACTTTGACACCACGAACAGAATGTGAGAAACACTAACCTAATCAACCAATCGCACGCATTGGAAACGAAAACCTAATTTCGAAATCAAACATAATCACTATTTAAAAAAAACAGAGGAGATTGAAATCGTCGTCACCAGCTTGTTGGATTCTTTGGCTTTGTTGAGTTGTACGGTCCATACATCGGTTGTGTGGCAACCGATCACTTGTCCCTCTTCTGCTGCCATTTCTTCTGAATCTGAGAGTCTGAGACAATGACTAACCAAAATTTCTCTGCCGTTATGTTCCTCTGTGTCAGCTGTGTAAATAGAGGAGAGGTATATTGACGGAATTACCCCTGCGTTTTTAACAGCTGGACCTGTGGCTCACTTACGGCCCATGCATGTGTTACACACAAACACCAAGCTGCTCGCATTTATGAGCGTTTCTTCTAATTACTTCATACCAAATTCCTAATCATATGATTAAACGTTACTTAATTTAAAACCAATCATACTAATTAAGGTTAGACAAGATATTTTTTGTTGTCAAGAGATAAGATTGCATTTATTATTAATTTTAATCTTTAGCTCATTTGTGGCTTACCCTCTTCCGCTTCTTCGTTCACTCTAATGGCGCTTCCTAGCACTGTCTCATCTCCTTCCTTCAAATCCACGCCGCCGTATCTCTCCGCCTTCACCTCTACACCTCTACGTCTCTCGGCTACTTACTGGAGTGGTAATAATCAACGAAGCTGTAAACTCATCTCCTCCTTCCGATGCTCATCGTCGTCGTTTTCCGAGAAGCACCACAACGCAAATCCGCCTACTTCAGATGACCTAGTCGAGCTTCCTCTTTTCCCACTACCTCTCGTTCTCTTCCCCGGCGCAACAATCCCGCTCCAGATCTTCGAATTCCGTTACCGAGTCATGATGCAAACACTCCTTCAATCCGATCTCCGATTCGGCGTCGTTTACTCCGATGCCGTATCAGGTTCCGCTGCCGGTGTCGGATGCGTTGGAGAGATCGTAAAACACGAGCGGCTCGTTGATGATAGATTCTTCCTAATCTGTAAAGGCCAGGAACGATTCCGCGTCACAGATCTCGTCCGTACGAAACCTTACCTCGTCGCGAAGGTGAAGTGGCTTGAAGATAGACCTTCCGGTGAAGAGAATCTAGACGAATTGGCGAAGGAAGTCGAAGTTTTAATGAAAGAAGTGATTCGATTGTCTAATAGATTGAATGGGAAACCAGACAAGGAATCTCAGGATCTAAGGAAGAATCAGTTCCCGACTCCGTTCTCCTTCTTTGTTGGAAGCACATTTGAAGGAGCTCCATTGGAGCAGCAAGCGTTGCTTGAGCTTGAAGACACGGCAGCTAGGTTAAAGAGAGAGAGGGAAACTTTAAGGAATACACTCAATTACTTGAGTGCAGCTTCTGCAGTCAAAGATGTCTTCCCTTCTCAGGCATAGTTTTCTCGGTACTTAGAGGAATCTCTGGTCTTTTATTTCTTCAGCGTTTTAAGTTATTTGGATACAACGTAGGTAAACTAGATGGTGGAGATGTTTCATAGGAGGATCATATAAGTTTGGATTGATCAAGAAAAATATTACCTTTGCTTGATTGGTGGCTTTAATAAGTACCATTTCCATTGAAAGCCTGACAAAAGTTTTGTCTCTAGAAGCTTTGCTTAATCAGAGTGCAATGCCAAATCCTTGAGTTGTCTCTATGGTAATAGGATCATATAGTTGGATTGACCAAGAAGATGTTTCTTTTACTTGATTGGTTCTAATGATCAAAGAATTGTCTACAGATGCAAGTATGGTTCGTGATACCAAATCCTTGCTTCTTGAGTTGCCATTTTCGTTGAAAAGCTTGAGAAAATGCTATACATAGACAAGTATGCTTGATCAGAGTTTCAATGCCTTGTTGCGTTTTTAATACTGAATTAAACGGATGATGAACTGGGGAATTGAAATACACGTCTAGAATTGGTTTAGATAATGAACTGGAATTTATAATAGTTGCTTTGCCTTTGTGAATTTATTAGTAGAGGATAACTTATGTAAACTTTGGCTGCCTCAGTTACTTTGTCAAAATATGAGCTTAGTTTATTTATGTATTAGGTTGTGGTATTTGAATGGGTCCAGTCTAGTTGAGAACGTTTATGTCTGTTGGGTCACGTAGTTTCTTAGTAAAATATAATAATTGAAACCGAGTCACAAACCCAATCATGAGAGAAAATAACTGAATTCCGAATACGCATATCTTTTGTCGATTATTGCTTAACATTTGTTGAGACATGAATAATTGACTTCCAAGTGGTTATCAAAACACTTTTTCTAATGACGACGTAACGCGGACTAGTTGAAAACAAGGACGCGTAGACCTCAGCTCTCACTTGGTTGACCATTACGCCGCCACGGTTGACTTCTATTACATTACTATATATAAACAACACATCTCTTACCCTTATCCCAACAAAAACAATCTTATCAATCATACAACTCAAAATTTCACAAACCTAATCGAAAAAATCTCCCAAATACAAAGTTAAATCGGTTTAGATCTCCGACCAACGATCAGTTCCAAACCATGGCTCAGAACAATCAACCGATTTATCAGACCAAGTCACAAGGTAATAATAATATAACACTTTACTAACCAGATCTCTTGTATTCTTGATTTCATCTCCTTCCTTTGCAAACAAAATTCTTGATTCTAATTATATTTCAATTTTTTTCTTTTTTTGCAGAACAATTTGTGCAAATACCAATCAACATCGAGCGTGATTCAACCACACTTATGAACCAAACCGGAAACTCAAACCGGAAACCAAACCATTGGCCAACGATTATTATCTCAATCATCTTCGTCATCCTCGGTCAATCAATAGCAAAACTCTTAGAAAACTTCTACTACGATAAAATCAATCGAAGTGAGTACAATGAAAACCGTCAAAACGACGGCGTTTGGACTCAATCTCTTCTCCAAACCGTTGGATTCCCTCTTCTTCTCTTCCCTTTCATCATCTTCATCACCAAGAATAAACGTTACCGTCATCAACAACCTCCGATCACTTCCGATCAAATCCACTACAAATCCTTAACCATCATCTACATTTGCATCGGAATTATCATGTCGGTTCAAGGAAGATTAGCAGCCATGGGAAAACTCGAGATTCCATTTGGTGTTTTCACTCTAATCTACACAACACAACTCTTCTTCACTCCCATTTTAGCAGCTTTCATCAACAAAATCAGATTCAATAGATGGATTGTTATCTCTGTAATCTTAGCAATCATCACAGGAGCTCTCACACTCAACTCTTCATTCGGCGGTGAGCCAGATGAAGCAGAGGAGAATTACGCAAGAGGTGCATGGGCTGCTCTGTTCTCCGGACTCTGTTTCTCTCTTCTCCTCTGTAACATTCAAAACGTTTTCGACAGTTACATCTTCAAACGAACAGAATCAACAACTAGAAAACCAAGCTTCGTCTCTGTTTTCGAAGTCTTAATCTTCTCCTCACTCGTCGCTTCAATCATCTCCATTGTTTGTCTGCTAGTATCCGGCGAGCAAGATGATTTGAAGAGAGAAATGAATGCATTCTCAAAGGGTAAAGGTTCGTATGTGATGGTTATGGTTGGTCAAGCTGTTTCATGGCAGATTTATTGGGTTGGAATTGTGGGACTTGTGTTCTCTGTCTCGAGTGTTTTGTCTAACGTCATCAATGTTATTACATGGCCGATCGTGTCGGTTCTTGTGGTGATGTTCTTCAACTTTATGGATGATGAGTTCGATGTGTTTGATGGTGTTGCTTTGGTAACAGCCGTCTTAAGTGTCGCAGCTTATTTCATTAGGCTTTACAAAGAGAATCGTGTTGCGGCGCGTTAGGCTTTGAGTTCCCTTAAATTATTTTTTTCAGTTTTTTTTATTTATTAATATTTTGTGGATAACTTAATTGTTTATTTGTGTGCAAGTGTGTAAGACTGTAAGTAACACATTTGGTTATAGATGTAAAATTTTATTTTATTTTAATATGTATTATGTTTATACAATGAAATATTTGGAAATGTGTAATTTTTTCTTTGAATTTATATTTTGATAGTTTCATTATCTCATGCATTGGTTTAAGACTCTCTTTATCAATTCTCATGATTCAAATTTTTGTATTGAGTATTTATATCATCATATTGACCAACCTATTCATATGCTCATTGTTTGGTCTTACATATGGAGAAGTTTTATTATATACTTTTTGGAAAAGGGAATTTTATAAATAAAATGTCAGTCAGTAATAGACTCATAATTAATCTAATTAGGTATACAGATGTTGTGACTTGCGGGGATGCATCAAAAACCTTTTTTTTTTATAAATATCTTATATATGGTCATTTTAAATTGAGTAATTGACCATTGACTTATATATGCTTCTTGACCCATTTCTTTTCATTTCAGATAAGTCATTTTTGTATAACTTTATATCCATTTTCAAAATCTGCCAATACGATTGAAGAAGCAATTTATAAACTTTAGTCAGTAACTATTTTTAGTTGACTGAAGATTTGTACTTTTTGTCATTTTATGAGTTGCCAATTAAAGCATAGGCTAACCAAATCCTATGGTGCAGCATTAGCAAAACGAGAGTGCTAAGTTTACGTTCATGCAAGTTATATCAAAAATAGCTAAAGGTGGTAAGCTTCTTAGGAGAAGTAGTGAGTATATATTTAAATGCCCTAGAATAATATCCATTTAACATTCATTTATAACAATTAATACTTCACATGCAATGTATTATTATCCTACCATATAATTTTAATGATTTCTCTTCACAATATTTAAATCCAAAGTACAATCTCACACGATAAGTCGTCGACATCTTCATATGTGAGAACGACACAACTTGTATATTAAAGTCAACCAGTCAACAAAACTGAGTTACTAATTAGAGCATCTCCAATAGAGTAATGAGAGGTGTTTAAAGAGAATCAAGCATATAATACAATGCCGACAACTAAAAATTCACAGTTTATTGATGCGACTGGATTTACTTAAATCGATTTACACGCACGGAAGTTTTTCATGATGTAATTATCTACTCTCTGTTTTCGTAATAAAAGTTTCTCTATATTGCATAGATGTAATAAGAATATCATAATGGGTTCCACTGTTTTACTGCGGAAACAGGATTGGGATATAAAACTTTTATATATATAAATAGATTTCAAATCGTTTGTTCAATGTAACACGAAACCTAGTTTATTCCTGTTTAGATCCGGCAAGCAAACGGATAAACTGGGAAAAAGCAGCTTCGAGTTCAACAGTCAACACCACTCACTATCAAACCCACTCATATTTTATACACAAGACAAACTTTTTAAAAAACATTTTCAGACAGCAAAATAATCATAACAAAGGGAAATTATGTTGATCACATTGCGAAGACCAATCGAACTTGAAACTCTTATATTAATTTATTATAATAATCAATAGCTTGTTTATACAAAAAATAATAATAATAATAATAATAGTCTCTCATTTATCTCAAAAAAAAATACAAGATAGGGCATGCATGTTAATGAGTACTCACAAACCCTAGCTAAGTACGAAAAGACACCATATTATCCGACAACACAACTTAATCAGTACTTGTACTTCTCTGATAATTACGAGAGTTATTATAATTAATCACAAACATTTTAAAAGGTTTAGTATTTCCAAAATATATTTCAATCTCAAGACCTAGGAGGTGTAAACAAACTTGTACCAGCAGTGACNCGGCGGTTGTAGTGGCTGCTGAAGCGGTTGAGTCTAAGAGGTTGAGATGTTGCTGAGAGGTTTCGGCAGTGATGTTTGCGCTGTAATGGTGGTTGTGGTGATCTGATGGACCTTGGTCGTAGAGAACGCCTTTGAACACGTGACCTCCTATGCTCACAGCCGTTTGATAAGCATACTCTTCTTCTTCATGGTGGATTGAGCTTACTCTCATACATCGGAAAACCGCAGAGGAACTTATTTCCGGTGGTAAGTCACTAGTCTCTAACCCTAATTTCATCAAAAATAAATAATTACTAATGTATAATGTTTTCAAAACTTCCATAAAAATAGGTTAAATATTTCAAAACTCATTATACCTGAAGAATTAGCATTAACCAAACGAGTACAAACAAAAGCCGAGCTACCACCACAATCTCCATCTCCATCTCCACCGACATTGTCATTGTCCTCTCTATCTTCATCATCACCACCTGAGCTACTCTCCCTTACCCGCTTAGCTGGTAAACCAGCTAACTGGGCTTGTCTCTCACGGCGTTTAGAAGCGGGGACCCACGTGCTCTTCACGTGAGTTTGACAATCAAATCCTCGGCTCTTACAACAAGTACGACATCTCATATAAGAGCAATCTTTCTTGGCTTGATTCCCACAGTCTTGGCAATTCATACTACTTCCTTGTCTCGTTACCGTAAACCCTCCCGTAGAGGATCTCACCGGCTCATGATCTGAGATGATGTTAAAGTACAAACTTCGATTACTACTCCGGTTATTGTTATTGTTACCACTTGGGACAATACCAAAAGGGTAGAGATTTGTTTGAGGAGCCACTTGAGGTGGCCAAATCTCAAAACCCTTGTTGTTGTTGTAGATCTCGTCTTTGTATAGATAAAGATAGTTATTGCTCTTGTCTTCATCCTTGTCTTGATGATTATGATGATGATGATCTTGTTTGTTGTGATCTCTCCCTTCTAGATAGAACAATCCAGCCATATCTTCTACTACAAAACACAAACCAAAGAGAGAGAGGTTTTAATTACAACAGTTTTGGGGTTTGTGAATAAATTATTTTTTTTGGGGATTTGAGTTTACCTTTTTTTTTCTTTTGATCTACAGCTCATTAATTTCTAGACTTGAAGATGAGAGACTAACGATGGTGAGAATATTTAAGAAACTGCTGTAACGCCGCCAAGATTTATTGCATCTCTTCTCTTTATCATTTAAGATATTGTTTCCTTCGTCAAGAACTGGAGCAATTTACAGCTGCTGCTGATTTTATCTGTGGAGAGAGAGATAATACAAAGATGGAGAGGGTACTATGAAGATCTTCTTCATGTATATACACTCTTATGCGTTTATTATCGTTGTCTCTTTGATGTTAAATAATATCGATGAGAGCATTTTTGAGGTCAAATATATTTGATATTTTATTATTTCTAAAATTGTTCTCAATATAAAAGTTTAATATTATACAATTATATTCTTTAATCCTACATATTAGTTATCAGTTTGTTAAATAGAGTGAAAACCCTTGATCGTTATTAAGATATACATCAGTTTATATACACAACAAAGGAGAGTAACTCCTGTTCCGATTCTATCGGCACTAAATACATGATATAGATGA
>KE159124.1:0-24680 GCA_000411055.1 Leavenworthia alabamica | reverse complement strand
ATATCCCATTGTTCGGCTTCAACCGTTTCAGCAGATGGTCTTGGTAAAGATCCATCGAGAAAACCCACTTTTCTCTTTGCACGAAGTAAATTCAACATCAACTTCGCCCATCGTTCATAGTTATTACCATTCAGTAGAATTGGCGTCTGTGCTTGACTTGTATTGTCAGAGGCATGTAAGTAATATGGAGACATCAAAGGTGAATTCAAAAGCTCATGGTTTCGATCAGCCATTGTCGACCAGAAGAAAAAAAAAATATATATATATATATATATATTTTCGTGAAGAGTTTTAAAATTTGATCGAGATCGGCTCTGATACACCCTTGATCGTTATTAAGATATACATCAGTTTATATACACAACAAAGGAGAGTAACTCCTGTTCCGATTCTATCGGCACTAAATACATGATATAGATGATATGTACATTCAGTTGAGAACTATCAAAGAATATTCCCGATAATCCCGAGCACAGTTGGAACCAATAAAAAAACGTTGCATCAGACGACGATTGGACCGTCATTGACAAAAATTCACAGATGTGATGAAATGTTTATTTGTCAAAACACTGACTCGTGTGGTAATATTTTAATACTTAATTTTTTCTTTTGCTTAGACGCCGCAAAGATATTATTTGGCCGAAATAAAATTATAAAAATTAATAAATCTTAGAATTAAGAAGATTTCAAATATTATTATAATATAATTTGGTACGTCACTAAAATTGTTAGTAATCACATGTTTCTTTACTTTTTTTTTACAATCTCTATATTGCAAATTTTTCCATTCCGTTAATGAGCTTAATTAATGCAACGACTTTAACTGAGTTTCATAATTGAAACTTTAAGAAGTGCTATGAAAATGGGGTTCAATAAAATAATTATATAAATATATAGCCATTTTTGGTTGACAGCAAACCCTATAGTCTAAGTTTTAGGTCACGAGTAATAATTATCTACCGACGGATATATAGCATTCTCAGTTCGTTCTTCAATTAAATTACATATATATAATGGTTTTAGAAATGTAAAAATCGTAAAATTAATATAATCAAAGTTCATTATATATTTTATTCACATAGATCGCAAATCCGTGATTGTATTGATTCGTAGTATAATGAAGTAATTAATCCCTGCCCTAGCATATTGAGACGCTGCCATTTCAGACTCAATAACTAACTAATCTTTTTTTTCCATATTTTAAGTTTTTTTTTGTTTCTAAAAAATTAATTTTTACATTTTATTCATTTATTTGTACTTACTATAATAATTCAAATAATAAATAATTATTATTTGAACATTTTTATAATGAAAATATTATATTTAAATTATTAATTATTAGTTTTTACTTAGTGTTAAAATGTGTAAACACTTTTTTCACCAGTAACGTAAATTCCACCAAAATCCAAATAACAATCATTACTAAAAATAAAAAACATATGGGTTGAGTTAGCTAGTAATAACGATTACTATATTTGTAATGAAAGCCAATAAAATTGTATAATTACGAAATAAGGCAGGGGTATCTTTCATTTTCATTTAATTGTAGTTGTAAACTAATAAAAATAAATAAAATCATAGACTCCTAACATTGATGAATAAACTAGTTGCCTAATCTCCCATTTGTCTTTTCTCTATATATATTTTTTGTTGGTACGCTCGATGAGAAGCTATATCTAGCTTGGATTTGTTTTGTAGAGCAGTGATTACTCGTAATATATAAAATAATTATGACAAAAATTGTAGCATACGAGGCAAGTTTTAGTGATTAATTACAAATGATTGTTGCAGCATGACTCCCAATTATTATGTATTTGTCTTTCAATCTCGAGCCTTGTGCTCACCTTCACTTCCCCTCTCTCTTAAAACCTAACCTAGAAGTCAATCATTATCCTTGCTAGCTACTATATACTACTTATAGTACTACTATTAACTTAATCTTTCATTGTTTTCCTCGTTAATTTATTGGCTAATATTGATAATAAAACAATTTTATTAGATGTTTTTATTGGCTTTTACGCTTAACGTTTACAATAAATGAGGATAAGTAATTTTTGTGTAGCGATAGTAGACTCTAACATTAGTTTACGATTTAGCCTAGAATCTTCAGATTTTGGAAAATAAATTATTTTATTTTTAGAATGAACTCATGGTGATGGTACGAAATTTTACATTCTCTAGTCTCATCATCATGATAGCAAGAAAGTGGAGAAAGTGTAGATTTTTATTTTTAAAATCAACATAAGATTGAAGGTTCCACATTCCTTAAGGACTATCAGTTTTTAGCTTAAAGCTAAGTGATAATTATGCTCTTTCCGCCTCGAATCGTTTTTTGTCTTGTTGAATAAAGGAAGGAAGTGATTCAATGCTTATTGCTAAAGTTAACATACATTAACTTTATTCTTATATATTACGTTAATTCAAGGAAAGAAACTATCCGATCCTTTTAGAATACATTTATCCAACATTATATTTACAAATTTACATATAATGATTGAGGAAATTAGTGGAACTTTTCTAAGAAATTGTTAGAAGCTGACTTTAGAAATACATTTGTTTGTTAATTCTTCAACAGCAAGACTTGAATATGAGCTCTGACGCACATTCTTTTTGGAACGTTCCCTAATATATATATATACACTAGTAAAGATAATAAATGTTGGTATTTCGACAATTTTTAACTCTGTTAGCTAAAGTTGACAAAATGTTAATGTTTTAATACATTTCTACAACAAAGATATTTCAAAAACTTAAACCAAAAAAAAAAAAAAAGATATTTCAAAAATAGACACGTACACAAGTTGTCGTAGTTGTGTGATTTAAGAACCGTTGGATGGGTAAGGAAAGTAAAGTGTAAAGAAGGAGGAGGGCTTAGGTTCTGAAACCCTAGACGAAAGCAACATTACATTCCCAATTGTAGAAACACCGAGAGATCACGAGATTCAACTCATTCCTACTTTCTTAATACTTAGTATCAACTCCACTTGTAGCCCCTTGCCACGTGGTCCTCTCCTCTTTGTTTAGCATTATGGGCCTGGGACAGCACCCGGGCCCCATCTGCCCATCCCATCCACATGCATCAGATTATGTATCGAGAGCTATGTTAAACCAATAATGCTTTCACATGATATAAGAGCTTAGGCGATTTATTTGGGCATAAGTTTATTTTAGCTTCCACTCATATATTTGAAATCTCATTTACTTCTAATTTTTCTTTTCTTTTCAAAAAAATTTCTCAAAGTTTTATCTTATACATTTTTCTTAGATTTGCTCAAAAGAAAAATCCCTAGAGCATCAGAGGCAAAGACCCGTGTAAGACTCAAAGATGGGAAAGAGTCAATGATAAGTTTATCTCAGCGAAAGATGAGAATGAGAAGAATCAAATTTCATGTTTGGACATTGAGTTAGATGGAGAAGAAGAGTAGTTCGTTTATGTTTTTCTTGTTTTTGGGAAATCTTCTCAACTTTTCAAACTTGGTGTCTTAGAAACTGCGACACAAAGTTTGAGGGGGAATGTTAAACCAAATGAAGCATAAGAAGATGCTGAGAAATGAAACAAGAGAAGATAGAAATTGCAGAGGTTTTGTCTTTGCATCACAACAAAACAATGACGTAGGTGACGTGTTAAAGGTGAGCCAACCAATAGAGTTAAAACCCATTTGTTCAAGTAACGACAAAACTAAAGTGGCGAAGACAGCTGTATTCACAATATCCTATAACGTTATAATCTTATCTTCTTCTTGACTCATTGTATTTCTCTATATAAAGCATGTTTCTTGTATTGAAAAGATTCAACCTTTGAAATAGAGAAGAAACGTTTAAGACTTTTATTATGAGCACAACATTTATCTATTTCGTTTTCTTTATATTTCTGTTTTAATAAAGCTCTTAGAACTACTTAGATTCAATATTTTAAGTCTCAAGGATTATAGCTCATTGGAGCTTAAATAAGACTTAAACGTTTCTGGGTTTATGCATCTTAAGAACAGTTCATGCTCTGTTTATTAAATGCTTTCACAAGCTAAACAACCTAAGAAAATACTAAAACCCTAAAACTCGGAAACATAGTTATTCTTATATACTATAAGATATTCACAAAATATAGTTATAAATAAAATACTAATATTGATTATATAACATAACACGATGCATCAGTTAGTGTCTAAAATCTAAATAACACAATATCGGTATTTCCTTAATTTATGATCATCTTTTTATAAGTACATAGTACATAGAATCTAGGTAGTAAACGATTGCATTAACTTTTTTTGTGTAGTGTAAGTAATGTTTTGGTTTATAGTGTATAGAGTAGGATAAATGTGAGTATAAACGTAGAACAGACCGACTGAAGAAAAAGTTAACGTTGTTGTCTCCTCAAAGGTTACACTGACTCACTGTCATGTGACCACCACCATTTCTCTTCTTCGTTTCGATATTGCTGCTATGTTCGTATATTAATTCATATATACTTCACAGAAAGAAAAAAATGTGTTACATATAAGTGGACCAGATGCTAATGAATTAAGCCCAAACTATAATTGCAAACTAATTTATATTTGGGCTTTAAGGCCCAGCTTTTGTTTTTGTTTTTGATGTGAGAGAAACAGTTTTTCTTTGCAACTGTTAGTTGTGTCATGTATGTTTTGTTCTCGTAGTCTGTGTGTTATTTTCTCTCTCGATCAAACAAGCTTCTTCGATCTTCATAGCTTGGTTTCGTGTCTGAACGTAAGCTTCCTGTAGTATTTTAAAGGTTTGTTCTCTGTTCTATGATTTGATTCGAAATTGACTGTCTTATATATTTGATTTGTCTTATTTTTGTTCTAGCTGCGATTTAAATCAATTCAATTGGATTCTGGATTTGAAAAGGTACTCATTGAGTGTTAAATCACTACTCTTTACTATATAATTTAGAGCTCTGTGAAGAAGAAGAAAGCTAGGCGACAACAATGATGCAGACTTGTTGTATACATCAATCGTTTAGTTTCCCTCATAGGTATATTTATTTGTGTATGCATAAGTTTTAAAATCTTTCTCCATTTCCTCTATTCTCAAATTGATTCCAAGTTTTGATATTGGATTCTTGAAACTTTTTGCTTTTATATAGAATCCTTCCAAGAAATGATGCTTCTTCGATAAGTATTAATCCTCCAAAGTCTTGTCAAGTTCTGTTCACTGGAAAAGCTAACACTTGTGAGATTTCAAATCTGATACGGCAAAGAAGGTTATATGTGAACCTGAACGCTAATAATGACAATCACACATCAATGTCTGTGTTGGAAGAAGAAGAAGAAGAAGAAGAAGAAGAAGAATCTTCTACTGTAAACAGTGTGACAGCTCGAGAAACCGAGCTTCCATTTAGCAAATGGTCACCTTCTAAATACATATGGAGAGGTTTATCAATTCCAATAATTGCAGGACAAGTCGTTCTCCGTATTCTCAAAGGTAAAATTCATTGGAGAAACACTTTTCAACAACTGGAGAGAACAGGACCAAGATCTCTAGGAGTTTGTCTTTTAACTTCTACATTTGTTGGCATGGCTTTCACAATCCAGTTCGTTAGAGAATTCACTAGACTAGGTTTAAACAGATCTATAGGAGGAGTCTTGGCTTTAGCCTTCTCTAGAGAACTAAGTCCTGTCATTACATCTATTGTTGTTGCTGGAAGAATGGGAAGTGCATTTGCAGCTGAACTAGGGACAATGCAAGTCTCTGAACAAACCGATACACTTCGTGTTTTAGGAACAGACCCTATTGATTATCTAATCACACCGAGAGTCATCGCTTCGTGTCTGGCTTTACCGTTTCTGACACTCATGTGTTTTACAGTTGGTATGGCTTCAAGTGCACTTCTCTCTGATGCAGTTTATGGGATTAGTATTAATATAATCATGGATTCGGCTCATAGAGCACTTAGACCATGGGATATAGTGAGTGCTATGATAAAATCTCAAGTGTTTGGAGTTATAATATCAGTAATTAGTTGTTCTTGGGGGGTAACTACTACAGGAGGAGCTAAAGGTGTTGGAGAATCTACAACTTCAGCTGTTGTTATGTCTCTTGTTGGAATCTTTATTGCGGATTTTGTGCTTTCTTCGTTCTTCTTTCAAGGTGCTGGAGATTCTTTAAAGAACTGTGTTTGATAATTTTTTATCTATCTTCGTTATCAGACAATGGAGAAAGATAATCATCAAAGCCATGTGGTATATAATACATTGAGCATATCATAATCAGAATCTTTACTATTTTAGGTTGAGTTAATCTTAATGTATCTTAGAAAATTAGATTTAAAAATTATAACACGAGTGAAATGAGAAAACGAGATGGGTAGATTGACATTTACACGCCTTAGAATTCAACACCAAATTGTCGTCAGTACAGAAAGGGAAAAAAAAAACTAAAGTTAAAATGGCATTCCCACATATGAAAAAAGGAAAAAAAAAAACCATTTAGTATATAGCAAAAAGATACGATATACAAAATACAACGTAGTTAGATTTATACTTTTTTTTTATTTTTTATTTATTTTCACTTTGCTTTAGAGGAGAAGAACCTGCTGAATCCTCTAGAGTGTTTCTCAGGAGCAAGTCCCGATGACGAGTTTGACTTCGTGTGTCTATGTTTCGACCCTACTGGAGATCTCATTGTACTCATCGATGGTGTATCCTTGTCGGAAGGCGAACTCAAATTGTTGTCTCGAGGAGTTGGGGAAGTTGCGTATTCGTCTCCTTCAGGGTTAAGGTCTTGTTCTTGGCTTGGAGAAGAAGCAACCTGCTCTGGTTGAGGACACATGGATTTGAGTTGTTTCCCTAGAAGTAATATGGTCTCTTGACACTCTGCTAGCTTCTCTGCAGCAGCAGCTAGTTCATTGTCCTGTGAACATTCAATGTCGGAATCATAACTTATAAAACCAAAATCTCCATTAGATCATTAAATGGGTTTGTTTTGAAAGTTACCTGTTTGCTTTTAGGATCAGCTTCAGTTACCGAAGAAACTGGGCAATCTTGGTTGTTTCTGTAGTTTTGCAAAACAGAGATGAAGTTAAGATATTTTTAAAGACATTATGGTGAAAAAGAGAGTAATGTGTTACCTTTGTATTTGCTCCTCAAGTTCTTGGCATTTGGCTAAAGCTTCTTGGTGATTTTCCTTTTCGTTGTGAAGCTCATCTTCTAAGTTATCGATTTTACCTTTAAGAGAACTCAACTCGATTTCCAGCTCTGATGATCTAGTTTCAAGAGATCTATATGATTCCACCATGCATTTGAGCTGAGTCTCGGCCATACCATTAGACTTCTGAGAAGATTCCAACTCTGATTTGACTTCAGCTAAAAGTTGCTCTGTTTCTTGTAGTTTGGACTTGGTTGCTTCAAGATCTGCTTCATAGCTTGCAAGTTTGGTCTCTGCTTTTTCTTTATCGAGTTTCAATCCTTCAAACTCTTCTGATGTAAATTTACTAGCTGAAAGCTTGGCTTCATAGCCAGATGATCCAATGCAATCATCTGGAATCTCGGAATCAGAGCTCTGAGAACAACCATTCTGGTAATGTTCACCTGATGAACTTTTCAGAAGTGCTTTGTTTTCGGGTAGAACGACTTTATCAATGCAATCTGGGCTGTGAATCTCCACTACAGATGTGTTGAATCCCAACACATCGATTTTAAGCTCACTAGCTTCGACTAAAACTCGCGAAAGATCAAATACAAAATCAACCAAAGTCTTCTCCTTGCTCAAGACTCTGTCTATTGTGACTGAAAATTCTTGAACTTTTTGTGAGAATGTTCTGTTCTCAGAAAACGTGTCCTGACACGCTGTTGCTTCCTGTGAAAGATAAGAAACAAAGTGGTAAATCTGAGAAAGAGCATGAGCCAACTCTTGAGTTATGACCTCAACGCTGGTAACTTTTTCCTCTGTGGTCTCATTTGACATGGCTATCTCCTTTTCTTCTGTAGCACTGTTTACATTAACTCCATTACAATTAGAAGGCAGTAGCTTAACACCACCTGCATCTTCAACTGCACATTGTACCTCTGCTAAAATCTTCTCAAACGCAGCATCTTTGGGTAGAGTTTGAAGCAAAGATGAGATTCTTTTCTTCAGTTGTGTCGCTGGTAGAGTCTCAGCTTCAGAATCAGCACTTGAGTGGTCCGTTAAAATATTTGCTTTGGAGTCATTTGGTAGACAAGCTAGCTTTTCCATTTCTAGAAAATCGTCCATAAGCTCCAACTGATTGGCAGTCTCAGTCTTCTTGATCTTCGCATTGTTTTTATCCTTGTGAGATTGAGAGAGTTCAGACATCAAAGAGCCAGCAATGCTTCTAGCATCTTCGTTTCCATCCTCAGACATTGAAGCCATACTAGGAGGATTACTAGCATTTTGACGAGAGAAGATTTCAGCTGACATTTCATAGCCACGCTTGATTGGACTTTTACTTATCATTTGAGCTTCCAAGGATTGTAGCCTATTTGCTGTCTTAGCACAGAGGTTCCTCGACACTTGAAGCTCGCTGTTACGCTTTGCCAAAGCTTCTTTCAGCATCTTTGTTTCTTCTTCCATTGCCACTAACCTCTCTGTAAGCAAATCATTCTCTTTATGGAACTTGTGCTGCATATTGTCAAGCGAGAACTCTGAAATCTGAGACGAGTGTGACATTGGAGACATGAGAGGACTAGATGGTCTGGCTGGTGATCTTCTCTGTCGATTATCTCCATAGTCTGATCTGCCTAAACTCTCAACCTCCATTTTCATCTGTGCAAGTGCTGCAGGACCAGGAAGTTTCTTTCTAACCAAAGTACGTAATCTTTGGCATTCAGCTTCCAACTTTGCAATTTTCTTGACACCTTCTAAATGCTGCTTGTTTGCTACTTCAGCAGATCTCATACTCATATTCTTTTCCTCGTTTCGTATTTCCAACTCTTTAGTAATCACATGAGTTTCATACTTGAGAGTATTTATCTCCCTTTCACAAGACTCTATATTGTTCTTAAGATGCTCAATCTCAGACTCCGCTTGAGACTTTTCTTCACTTATCCTCATAAGCATGTTTGAACGCTCTTGCAACGATCTTGAAAGTGCATCGTTTTCAGCTGCAGATCGTAGCAGTTCTTGCTCAAATTCCCCAATCTTGGACTCAAATTCATCTCTAAGCTTGTCGATTTCATTGGTTTTAGTAATATGAACATCACGCAGCTTCTGTTCATTTTCTTCCTTTAAACTTCGTATCTGCCTCATACACTCCTTTAAAGCTCCATCTAAATGAGCTGCTCGATCTTCAACAGTAAGCTTAGCAAGAGTAACAGTTTCAAGATGTGTTTTCAAAGCAGACGCTTCTGCTTCAGCTTTTTCCCATCCTGAAACAAACAATTTATCTCAATTAAACAAAACTGCATGCAAAATTGAGGTCATTCATCAGACTTTACCTGTGACAGCTTCTTCAGCAACTTTGGAGTGTTGTTTAACCAAAACCTCTTTAGCTATAATATCAGCATTTGCTGTAGATAGCTTCAAATCCAAATCCTTGATCTGATCTTCAAGCTTTACAACTTGTTCTTCATACTTTTTAACTTCATCTTTGAAACCATTTAGATTTGAGTATTGATCAAATGAGATCTGGATGTAGCTTGGCTTCTTCCCATTTTCCTTTTTATTTCAAATTAAGAAATGAACTCAGAATCAAAAACTCAAATCATAGAATTGTAAAGAAGAAAATATGAGAAGAATAAGATTAATTAACCTGATCAACAACCTCTGTTACAGAAGCTGCTTTATCTGAGGATTTCTTCTTCCATGGCCAAGTCTTACGATCCATCTTCTTCTTCTTCATAATCAACAGAAAATTCAACATTCAAATAATGAACTCAAAATTAGAAAGTAACAATTAACTGAAAAAAGAATCAATAAAAAAAAACAAAAAAGGAAATAAAATACTGATTTTGATGAACGAACACTTGTGTATGAAACAAAAACACCTTAGAAGAAGAATCTAGAAACTGAAACTAATAATAATCAAATACCGATTTCAAGGAGAATCACGACAAAGGCCATTACTAAAATCACAGTAACTTGAGAAGTTTAATTAATAGCCAAACAAAATAGCTAAAACAAATCACCGACGTTTTCAAAAGTCAAATCTGAAAACCAAAACTCACCGACGCCGATTGAACTTTTTTTTGTTTTTGTTGTTAATGAAGTAAGTAATAGTAGTTCAATAATTTACTTAGAACCATTTCAAAATCCGAAATCCAATGATAATAACAGAACGAAATTGTTTAAATCGAAACTCACCGGAAAAAAATATATTCAAAATGCAGAAGTGAGATAAGAATCTCCTGAAAGGAAAATGAGAAGAGAGCTAATGAATCATCAATATCAGGAAACAGATTGAATACAGAGAAGAATTCAACTCTGTTTCTAGAGAGATAGAGAGTGTGAAGAGTGGTGGGTTATGGTTTTGATAGTGGCGGTGATGGTGAAAATAATCGAATGCCTTCTGTATCACTTCAAAGCCTAAAACGTAGCAGAGGCTCTCCTTTAAACAAATCGATACCTTCACTTTCTCTTATTTTTTTATTTACTTTAATTTTCTCTTATCTTTAATAAAATACCAATAATTCTGTTCCATTTATATTTATTTAGATATTTTGCCTACTTAAAACTGTATACATTATGTAGATGAATAGCTAAACAATGACATGTACTTCCTTGTTATATAAACCCCATTAATATAAGACATAAGAAACTAAACCTCAGCATTTACGTTTTCTAAACTTTACACTTTTCATGGTATACTATACATATATATATAAGCATTGTGGATTATGTATGTTTGGATTTCGATAATGACTCAATCACTACATGAACACAAGCGATTATAACTTATGGTTTCACAGTTATTGTTATGTCTAAACATAACAATAGTGTCTAATGATATATTTGTGTTGTTAAAACAGTTAAATCATTTTTTTCGTTAATACATTAAATCAAATTTAAAATAACAAAATGCTTATGGTAAGGGACTAAATTGAAGCGTTTGTTTCCATCCTAATACATTTTTTTTGGTAATATATATACAATAGTTTTTATCATATGCGATGTAACAACCAAAAATACATGAAAATATTAATTTAATGTGAATCATTCAGCGATGGTCCTAACTCCTTACAATTGCATTCATTTAGTTTGGAGACAAGCCATCAGACAAAATTTGTACATCAGTGTGTAAATAGCAATTCCACGGACCAAAAGTTAAGGAAATTAATATATGATTTTTTAGTTGAGATAAATTAGTAATTAATCGGAAATTAAAACTGATACGACGACTTAATTATAATTATTTTCATAATAATATCAAACATTATTTCTGGCCTGCAATTAAAAATGATTATTGAGGTCATTTTCTCTATTAAAATAGGATCAAATAGCTTTGAATTTACATAATTATCGTAGCTAATTCCATTAGGTATGTCATCTAATATGTCTATTGTCTACCTACAATATTTGATCTATTTTAAAATTAGATAAATAACTTATGGTTTTTTTTGTTAAAAAAAAACAACTTATGATTTAATTGGAAGAAGATGCTCACCACTTTTTTGTACGTATACAAAATTGTGTTTCATAAAATATTTTTTGTCATTGTCAAAAAAAGAAGAACGAATGAAGATATTATATATAAATATAAATATTTCTTTATTTAATTTTTTGTTAATATAATTAAGGTTTTTGTTTGCTAAGAGAATAAGAAGAAAAAAAAAGTGAAAAGTCAACATCCAACTACATTGTCAAAAATCAAAACAGCAGGTGACAGCAATAAAAACACGTGGCTTGGTTTCACACGCTACCTGTCTATTTTATCTGTAGTATGCGTTGTATATGATCCGATCTCAGAATCAATCTAACGGCTGTGATCGCTTTAGATTTTTATTCTTAGCTTCACTCATCCGTAACAATTTATAAATTACTCGTCAACAAGGCATCAATCAATACTTGATATAATTTGATATCGTTGAATCTGATGCTTCACATATAAATATATCCAAAGATTCTAACTTCACAAATACGAATACAAAAGAAACATATTTTTGAAACACTAAAGTATTATAAAATAAAGTTAAAATTAAAAAGCGTAAAAAGTTACGAATTCTAAGCAAGTTGGGAATATGATGAGCTGTGTTGAATCTCTTAATTTTTGACAAAAAATTCAATTTGAATAGTTTAAAGTAATTAAGGAAGTGGGCCCAATTATATATAAAAGACCACGTAACGCGGTTTTGGTCACGTGATATGTCTACATTGTCTAGGGTCATTAGTACGTGTGTCTACAATTATACGCTTTATCTCAAATAATCATAACATTTTTTGGCAATCCCTATGCCAAAAATTAAAATGAGACACATTAAAGAGTACTATTAGTTTTATTATGTAAAATCATATGGTGCGACTCAAAGGAAAGAAAAAAACATAGTAACAGCTCATGGTCGGGTCATGACACACACTGTTTGTATTGTGTATAAGATCGTGTTATGACAGGGCTAAACGACATCGTAAGAATGAATCAGGTGGGACCAGTGGTGGGGTAGCTTCGTATGATGGTAATAAAATAACCTTTTTTATAGTGAGTGAGACTGTGACTGGGTCCTTCAAAATAAAGCCTTGATACGTGTAAACCCGAGAAAACGACATCGTATTTAGGGAAACTCGTATTACCTACCATCTGACCTAATGCCTTAAGTGAATTGCCTTCTTCAACGAAACGACAAAACTTACACACAAAACAAATAACTATGTGTCAAAAAAACAAAAACTTACTCCTGTAACTAAGAGACTAAAACATGAAGACACACACATACACAGTTTTGAGTTAGTCAATGCATTAAATCTATATAAATATAATTCTAATTTTTACCAAATAGTTATATTAAATTTGAATTAAAAATATAAAATGATATAAGGAGAAAGACTACCAAAAAATGAGACTAGTAATGACTCATTCAAACTTGTAGACATAGACAGTTAACCTAAACACACTTAACATAAGATTTTAAATAATAATTACCGACGTATACATCGATCCAAATGAAGTTTGGTATGTGTATATTATATAGTTTCTATAATTCTCACTTTAATTTATATCCCTATCATTTCAACAGTTACGCTACTATACTTAGGACTAATCTCCTTATTTATACTCACATAATTAAGGGTTATATTTACTTAATATGGTACGGTGACAATTATTATTCATCTAATCGATTCACAACAATAGATTATATATTCTACTAATCATCGACTTTGATCACAACTTCCCTTAAAAGCTGGAATTTGCTATTTAATCCGAAAAAATAATACATGGTTTATTTGTTTTTATAATTAGGTGGTTGTTTTAATTTTCTTTTAATCTAACCAAGTAAATGTAGATACTGACCTAATACTCTTATCTATTACCAACTACAATAAATACAAATATAATTTCCCTTACCAGCTAAAAGAATGACAGAGGTACATCAACAACTCACAAGATACATTATATATAATATGTGTGTATTATCCCAAAAAAAAAACTTGTCATAGAAATAATTATTTATTTAAAACAAAAATATCCTCGAAGGTTTATACATGACCATGTGGAGTAACATTAATAATTATTATATTTTATATCCATATCCGTTTCATTTCCTGTCTGATTTTTATTAATGTATTATGTATCACCTCAAAAATATAAAAATATTAATGTGAATAAAATTCCGGGAAAAAAGGATATAAAAGGGACACAGAAGGAGAATTTTAATTAAAAGAGTGTTCGTTCTTTATAAGTGCAATGCACATGCGAGCCACGTAGATATATTTACAGTGTGTGACATGTGGAATTTTTCATGCACATTGAGTTAAATTTAATACTTACATTTGGTAGACCAATATTTATTAAGATTAAAAATCTAATTTTAAAAGTGGAATTAATAATAACTATACTCGATTAAGAAACACAAGACAATAAGCAAATACAAAGATTGAAATATTGGACAAGCGATGATTACAAGAGAATGATTTTAAACCTATAAATAGTCAACTTTTAATTTCCAGCCTTTTGCTTTGTTCGTACGTTACAATTTATTTATGTGCAATAAAATTTAACACTCAATAGACATATGGAGAAATTAATTTGTTTTTATATAAACGAAATGGGTCCCCAAACAACAGCACACAAGACAGCTTTACTCCACTTCTTCTTCTTTCTTTTTGTAGAAAAAATAATATACGCATTATCTTTTATTATTACCAACATCATTATCCAATATAATTCATTATGATTTATGTCACATACCTTAGGATTCTGGTCTGTAAAAGTCACATGAACCAACTTACATTTTGATCTGTTGCNTTTTTTTTTTTTTTTTGCTCATAGAATTTTACAGTCGACACTCAGAAACGAGTAAATGAAAATATTATTCTTTCTAAATTTTATGACAAGTTTACATTCCCTATATCATTGTTTATATGGAGTATTTAATTTGTTTCATTTACTAAAAAAGGTTTTGGTAAGATGATTAAATTATATGTAGATGGATAGGGCCTGAGGTTATAAAACCTGAAGTGATAGAGTTGGGCCATTCTGTTGTCATTATGTTTCTCTTTATCTTAACTAGTTATATTTTGTCTCCTTTATTAGATAATACTATCAAGTATTATGTATTAATGTAATAACAAATATAATCTTGTATTTGGAAAATAATGAATGAGACAGAGAATGAGTAAATAAAATCTTGTATTCTGATCTATAATAACATCATCTTAAACCTAAACATGGCTCTTAAATAATACATGAAAATATATAAATAATTTATTTTCACATTTTAAAGCCAACATTTTTAACTGTCTAGGTAACATGCATGATAAATGTTTTCACAAGATAAATAAATAAACATATAAAGAAAAAGTATGCGAAGAATCTAAAAATTTGGTAACGAGCATGTGCATGTGACCTCGTCCGCTCGTACGTTGCACTTCTTCTCATAAGACAAAGAACAAAGTGAAACAGAGAGCAGAAGTTAATTGTATGCCACATTTTTAGTAACTGAAACCGAAAGAAACTATACATACACATATCTATGTACGTTCCACTACAACCACTCATAGTCCATGTGTCTCCATGTCCTAACCATCATTCTTACTGTTGTTTATATAATTCAACAATGTACCAAGGAAAATAATGTTTAAAAAAAAAGGAAATAATGCAAATAAGGTTTTGAAAAAAAGATAAAATGGGAGAAAATAATGATGAGGAGGTATGGACAGATTTGTACTGTAGACGGCACACACTTTTGAAGTGCACGTTTGTGATGCGTCGCTGTCTTTCACCAAACACCGTTTCAACCTAACCAAACCATATAAGTTGGTTTTCATGTGATTAACCAACGGTTTTGTTTTGTAACAGTTAGCATCACGTGACAACAACTTGTCTCCATCTATCCCGACCGAACCGGACTGGTTATTTCCAGCTAAAGGTAAACTAGTTGGGTTTCAAAATCAAAGTGAATAATAAAAAGCCCAGCCTATCACCATGTAACTAAGTATTCTCAATAAGCGTCTATAGTAGGCCTTGTTATTTGGGCCTTTAATCCGGCCTTTTTTATTTATTCGTTTTCTTTACTATTTTACATCAAAGGAAAAAAAAATGAAAGATTTAATGCATGAACTATCAACATTAAATGGAATTTTCGAGAAAATTTTGTTATATATTCGTTACATCTATTATAACATGTTATTGTTCTTTAACTTAAATAACATAGATATAAGCAATGTTTAGATATTCAAAGAGAGTATATAATAAAAAGAATTATAACCAATTTGGTAATATATATAAAAGAAAATAATATCCTCGACGAAGGAGACAAAACTGCCGCTGGTTTCAGCTTTCTCTACACAAACATACCCACTGGAATATTTATTTATTACATTCATTTTCAAAATGTCAGATCAAACTTCATAATCCATGAACATCAACTTGTTGCACTAGTTGAAATAAATTAAATTGTAAATATCCTTGGTATACAATACAGTTTATTGTTAAGTGTATTTTATAACTATAAGAGACTACAAAAGATTTTTTTTTTCTTTTCTCAAAGTACAGATAACAGTATACAACCATCACAAAAATTTTAAAGTTTTTCAAAATTCATCTTTATTTATTATATAAAAATAAATAATTTGCTGTCGTTCAGTGATTGGATCGATGGCTCCTAGTGGACTTCTCTTTATCGTCTGTTCAGAGAATCTTCTCATTTTTTTTCTTTCAACAAAAAAAATACTATAATAAGTAAGTTTCTCTATCAAATAATTTTCTCTTGTAACTATTTATATTTTATAAGAATCCACTAAAATGAATTACAAGTGGAGGTACTGTGTTCGTACATATAGCTAGATAGGTAGGTTTTGTGACTTAAGTATTCTCTTTCGGTGTTATGAGTTTGATATTTTAGGTAGAAAAAATGTTGGAACATATTCCAGATATATTGTATATGTAGGGTTTATGATGAGACAATGTCATTTTCATAAATACAAATGTTATATTTATCATAATTTATTTAGAAAGTATTGTAACGTTTTCATGCCCTAAGTGCATTTCCTTTTCAATTAATTACAATATGTGTAACTAAAAACAGGTCGATAATTCCACAGCTACCAGTTATTGCCAAAAATAATTAAATGAACTTTGAATCCAAAACTCTGAATGATTTTGATTACTTTACCTGCTAAAAATATTTTTAATAACCGTATCATTTTGACCACATTTATTTCAGATTAACCATATTAAAAATTGTTGGCATATGTTTGTTCCAAACCAACCAGAATACTTTTATTGTATTTGGTTATTATTGCCCTTATATAAACTAAATAGTATAAGATGCTATTTTCATTGTCTATAAAGATCACATCACATGCAATATTCAATATCAAAAAGACATAAATTTCACATTGTAAAGGAAAATGTTGCACTTCCAATAATAATTACACTTAAATCAATGAACAAAAAAAAACAAATTAAATCAATGTAAATGATTATCTGTACCGTGATCTGTACTTTTCTTAAGTGTGGAGAAAACGAAGACAAAATAAAAGTTTTAGCAAATGAGCACAACTGCAACAGAAAAAATGGGCTAATAGTCTTTCTTTCACATGGCTTTGGTCGGATACAATATTTATTTCGTAAAAAATATATATTATAGTTTTTTTGTCGTCATAATAGTTATATATACTAGTAAACTCAACTTTTCCTGCAAAATTATGGGCTATACTAAAGTAGATTTACACACGTTCTTTGTCTTTCTACACTACTTATCAACTGTAAATTTTAGCCTTCCTATAGTAAAATAGAGGTATGCGATCAAGCTAGAATTTTTGGATAAATAAGTGATTAAAATTTAAACTGTTAAATTTTTTGTTCACAATCAAAACCGTTTAAAGTTAAAAATCGAATAATTATTTTAATCTTATATACTTTATAATATTCTGTAAGAGACATAGTTTAACTAGTTGGTACGTTACTGAACAAAGATTTGTACTTTTGTTACCAATGTTTTTGATTATAGAATAAGCACTGCAATTTGTTTTAAAATATAGAATTTGAAAGTACTTAGCAAAAATTTCGATTTTAAAGTACATTCTCTCTTTTTTTTCATGAACACCAACTGTTCATTTGTCTTATTTACATTATAGTTATGAACTCGGATTAGAACCCGGGATGACTCGGTGGAGCAACTCAACCACCTTTAACCGCCATCTCCTTCTCTAACCCACATTTGATCTTTTGACTCGACTCAGTGAGTAACTCGCCATTTCCATTGGCAAGTTTAAATCCTTCATATAATTAAAAAATAAAATTAAAAATGACCCGAGCCCGATTAAAAACTAGACCCACCCGACTCGGGGTAACTCAGTGGAGTCAATGACGATTTATTCAAAATTCGCCTTCTTCTTCTCTTCTCATGGCGATGGTTAAACTCATACCGAATCAAACCGGATCAGAATCATACACACGATCGATCTTAAACAATCATCAGATGGCTTCCTCAGCGACGCCGTGAAGCAACGGCCGAGATTCGATCAACAGATCTAGCTTGCTTTTAATTACTCCGTGACATTTCTGAAGATCTTCAGGACAAGTAAACCGGCTTGACCGAAACGAATCAGACCGAGAAATAAACCGAATTGCTTCCTCAAAAACCAATTCTTCACAAGGAATAACCAACGGTCCTTGGTTAACGAAACCGTACTCTTCCTCAGCTTGGATAAGGAGATTACTCAGAATCGGATGGTTCAGGTACGACGCACGCACCACATATCTCCTACAACCGCTACCTACACAAACTGCCACGTGTCCAGATGGAACATCTGACGGTACACAACGATTAACGGAAGATAACCGCGCTTTGTTTCGCCATCGCCGGAGCATTTGCCTGAGTCTAACAATGTGACGGATCTTGCTGCATTTTCCCATATCTCCAGCCATTTTTTTAACACAATATAGTCAAATTAACTCTGAAAGTGCTGTTTTTGATTTTTTTTTTTCTTCACAGGAAAGCGAGAGATTTTATCAGGTGGAGGGATTTGTGAGTTTGGGAGAGACGAAGTTTAAATAGTAAAGAGAATACAACAATGCCACCAAGTTTTTAATATAATTACGAAATTGTCTTCTTTGTCTTTACGAATTATTATTAGTATTAGTGATTAAAACTTTGTTTTATTTATTTTTGTTAATTATTAATGGTCCTTATTTAAAAGTCTTGTTTTAATAATTGTCTTAGTGAACCCATTATGGAAAGAAAAATTTGGACCTCAGATTATATAAGATTCGTATTTGATGTATGTATCACTTTATTGACGACACGTACGTATTTTAGATATTAAAATACTAAAACTGAAAAGACATATAAATTTTTTGACAAAACAAAAGTCTTGAATTTATGTTATAAAGGATATAAACTTGACTAGTCATTAAATAATTGACAAGATAAAACCAAATTTAATTTATTAACCTTTTTAACGTTAGTGTAAGTTCAAAACCTAAAAGAATTAAAACCCACCACATGTGTAGGCTGTGTAGCTGGAAAAAAGAGGGGAAATAATATAAATTAAAATTAATATTATTAACTAATGATAAGCAAATCACACAGTACCAAACTGTATATGAACTTAATTTATATATATATAATACGACGTAACAAATCACTTATAAATAATAATGGTATGTAAGACGATAAAATAATAATAAATTAATAGTAATAATAAATTAATAATAATAATAATGTATGTGAAAATACAAATAAAGTATTAAAATATTGACAAGTGGGTGAATCAAGTGAATGATATGGATTATGGAGGGTACGTTCAATACCCCACTTGTTGGATTTAAGGATCTTCGTATCTCTTTTCATTTTCTCTTCTTATATAACCAAATCTTTGCTACTTTCATATTTCATTATTGATAAAATTTTCAATAATTTGCATGACCATTCATTGAATATGCAATGCATCGGCACTCTACTCTACTGTCTCTTCTACCCTCATTAACATATATGCAATAAGCTAATCACTAATTTGATTACCAAACAAATATAGAATCTTGAGTTAGTAATTCTACCATATTGATATAGTTAGATCGTGGTCATTCTCGTGCATTATTCAACACAATTTAATACTATCTTTTAAATTAATTCCAATGCAATTCGAGCATGGTAATAGTAGAAAAATGATAAAGGTGACAAAGGAAGAGAAACAAAGTGATGAGTTCCAAGAAACATAAATGAAAGAATGTGAATGCCCATAGGAATCGTAGTATTAAGATCTATTTCCATCTTTATCTAGTTGCAAATGAACTCTGCCCTCAATTATACAGTTTCATATTTTTAATAAAATAATGTAGCAATTTGATTGTTTGAAAAATGTTATATATTTTATAAGTAAGTTGGAAAAATGTGAGTGGACAATTGTATGATTGGATCTCATATGATTGAAATCGTGGAACTAAATTATACCAATATTTCATGAAATCACAAACAGTTGTATCCACGTTGAACAATACCGGTTTGTTGGTTTTGTAAGGGACTAAACCCAAAGTCTTGATTTATTTTATTTTATTTATTTCTATCAAAATGATTAGTTAGTTAGTTTTATATATTTATTACAAGGAAGTTTTGAGCATGTTAGTTTTGTCTCTAATAGTTAATTTTTTACAACTAACATTCAAAATAACCATATAATTTAATAAAGTATGTAACTAACCTAAAGTTAACATTTATAACAATAGTTTATTATATAAAACAATATTATAAAATCCGCAATCGCCATTGGATATCTTATATAGCAAATAGAAAGATGTAATGATGGATCAATTTGGGCGAACTAATCAAGAGAATCTAATCTCATAATTTAATCAAAATTACACTATGTTTTATAACTTGTTTTGGTAAGTACTTTGTATTAACAAGTCATGGAAGATGAGAAGTCAAAGTTGTATATATATATGATGGGGTGATTAAAATCTTGTTTTATCATGTTAGTTTTTGAGTCTTTACCAATCATTGTATTATTAATGATGATTAGTAATGATTGGCACCAACTATATTAACTAATCCTTATTCCTTTCCCTCTTTCTTCAACTTCTCCATTAATTTTAATATGCTATGAGCCTATCAATGTAGAGCACACAGTAAATTTATGAATCTAAGTCACTCAGAAAATTTATAATAAGAAATTTGTTTCGGATCGTTATAACTCTTATTAGTCATGAGTTTAAATAAGCCACAAAATGTATATAATTTACATAATATGGCCTCTATGTTAATTAGTTGTTACTTCTAGAAGTTTGTATATTAGATTCTTAATTAACATCAAATTAAAAATATTTATGTATGTTTGATCTTTTACTCGCACGATAATAGGTTTATGTATTTTGTAAGATACTCAAGTTAGGTATAAGCGGTTAACTTGACTGAATCACAAATGAAAACGAAAGATATATCATCATATATATAATAATGAGTTTGTCATTTTCAATGAGATATTCTTCTCTGAAAATTTGAATAAAAATTCATTTAAATCAAATAAAAAAAGAGAGCACCCAGTCCCTCCTCACTAACCATATTTTCATATTCCATACCGTATTAATGAAAGGTATTTAACCTCCTTAATTTTTAAATATATAATATATATATCATATAGTATAAAATATGTGTGCGTAAAAGATCTTCTAAATCCGGCGCCATAACATGCATAAAGAGATAAGAGGCACGTTAGATGTCAGACTTGTTAAGTACACCAGACAAAACTTGTTTAATAAACTATTACAAAGATTCTCTCTACCAAAAAGCTTCTTAGCTTTTGTTTTATTTTTGAAAAATATTATTCCATATAAGGTATAATGTATTAGTTACAAATGAAAAACCTGGCGATTGAGAGTGGACTTTAAATAAGTCCAGTGGTGTATTAAAGCCCGTTAACAAAATAATGAGATTACTTTTGGGCCCAGGCCTTTTACTTCATTCTTGTCAATCCAGTAATACGATAAAAATAATAATAATTGGTAAGTACAAACAAAATCGTTGAAGGGCATTTATAGACTATAGTTTTTTTTTTTTTTTAATTAAGTTCCAAATAAAGGTATAAAATTTGGAAGTTAACGAGTTTACGTAATTGATTAAATATAGAATCTGAAAAGATAATAAATAGTGGAGATAGGAAATAATGTATCATAGGTTTTATAATTACTAAAAGCATGTAAATAAAGAGAGTCCGACAAATCTTTGAGTTTTTTTTTTCCGACTAAATAATCAATAATATGGTCAAGAAACATAAATGAGCCTACCAATAATTACGACTAGCTTACTTTTATTAAACAATATACAAAAATTGCATCTCCTACACTTACTTACTACTATTATTGCAATTTATTTACATTTGTTTTTTTGTCTGTTTTTAAGTAATAGCCTCTAATTAGCTGTGGAATTTATAATAAGTGTTTGCTGACTTTAATGATGGTTACGAATAAATAAATATTTTTAAAAAATCACTTTTATTGTGTAAGAGTTAAAAAAAGTCTGAAAATCATTTAAATTCGTTTACTAACCTTTGTATATTGTGCACTACAGACACACATCAAATAAACTATTGGGATGGATTAGTTCATATATATACTATATACGTATGATGAATATATATATGCATGATGAACAATATGAACCATTGTGAATAAGAAGTGAACCATTGTGACATATTTAGTTTGCGATAGATTTAAATCAATATGTGATAGTAATAAAGTTCATATTTAATCCTATGATTATTCATATATATATATATATATATATGAATTTAGAGTCTCATTATTCTTGTCGACATTATCAAATATAATAGATATGGTGATAAGGAATATATATTGTTGCTTTATAGAAATACACAATAACGAATAAGAAGAAGATGGTATAAAAGTATCAGAAGAGACAAATAAAAATAACTCCTTTTTACATATCTCGATTTTAAAAATAAAAAATGTCGGCTTCAAACCCTACAAAACTCCACACAGCTTCCATGTTTCTCCCTTATACCACGCCTTACTCTCTCGTCTCTTTCTTTTATATGTTACGTATATATTATGATTGTACACGTCACTATTTTATACATATGTACAAATAAATACGTTCCATTTTAGAGGTGAAAATAAATTTAGGTTAAAACTTATGATTGTTTTGATTCCCTCCTATTGATTATTATGATTTATTTACTTTTTTTTTTGCCTGGTGGTATCATTACGCATTCTTAATGTAATAATAATACATGTCCTTCTTTGGTCCATTATATCTCCTTTTAAAAATTATCTTCATCGCTTTTAATCGTAAAGAACTATATAATAATATACACATGTTATTTTGCGATTCTTTATCTTATTATACTAAATAATATTTGATGGTTTTAACACTGATTTTGATATATTGTAGTAGAATTGTGAATCATGTGTTTTCTCCGTGATTTTATAATGGGATTTATATGAAAATTTGAAAGGAATAAAATGTTAATAGATTCTGTAATAAGACACACTGGTCCATAACTGTATGCTCTACATTCTACGTACCAATAACTCCCATTTTGGCTTAACCTTTCTGATTCTGGGCTCCATATTTATTTATACCGTAGTTTTATTTATTTATGAAAATAGTAATCGTTGCCAAATATGCCACGTGTGCAGAATCGACGGCCAAGAGAGATCCTAGGGAAATTGAAAGGAACGTGGGTGAAGTACGAAGCCGTTGAACGGCGTGAAAGAGCGCGTGGGGCTCGATCCTCACGTCGTTTATTATGGACCGTTCGATCTACATTGATGCGTGCGCGAAGGCACATGCCGTTATGAAGCGAACTCGATGACCATCACGTGTCCACTTGGTATTGGTTAATATTGCCTAGTGGTAATTAAACATTTTTTTGTTTATTAATAAACGGCTAATTTATGGTAGTTATTTGAGACCTTTACTTAAAATTTATTGAAGCTCGGTTTTTATATTTTTAAATTAATTGATTCTCACATTTTAATAACAAGAATCACAAACACGAAAATTTAAAAATTGGAGTGAGAAAATAGAGAATAGAATTAAAACGGTTAGAAATATGATAATCACGAAGATAGCATGATATTATAGTTGGAGTGGGTTATATGGCGAAAGAATCAAATAGAATGTTCATAAATTTAGAATATGACGTGGCCTTATTTATTAAAGCATTACATGATTCTCCAAATTATTGTTGCAACCTTACAAATTCGTGATATACACATCCCATATGATCGTTCATTTTTTTTTGTTTTAACCTAAAAATAGAAATATAACTCGTTCATTAGCTGAAGAATATATACAAAAACACAAACCCTTAACAATAAAACATACTATGTAATACATATGAATAAAGTGAACCTAATATATGAATCTGTGTTTTTTTATGGGATTAATACGAATCACTCTTGCTTTTTACTCTGCCAAAGAGAAAGTTAAGGTAAGGGATGTGAACTGTGAAGCGAAGAAACGGCGCCGTGTCGGTCCAAATATCATTTTCTTAAAACATAAATGACATATTTTTAAGAGTAAGTAAACCACTGATTTGATTTGCCGTCCACTTTCACGCGTGCTGAGTGGTCAAAATTTTCAGACGCAAAAGCACCAAATAATGCTTCGCACTTTTCCATTTTGTTTCAAAGATCTTATGACGGTAAAGGAAATATCAACTTTATAAAAATTTAAGATAAGCTTTATGACACGACATTATATGTTAAGAATGATATACGATTATTATAAGATTAACTTACAAAGAGATTGTGCTTATCCCGTCCTCAATAGAAACATAGATTTATATGTACATTAGTTTTATTGTTTTTTCTCTAACTTTTGATCATGTACGTAAAGAAAAAATAAGATTATTAGGCTTCATGCTAATATACGCTACTTTGACATTCTCTACTATCATACGCAGCTTCTCTAGATCTTCCAAAGTCTCACAATTCACATCCCTTTTTCCAAAAATCACAAGAAGAAAAAGGAAAACATTTTTTGGGAAAGTATATATTATTGCAGCGAAAAAAAAAAACCTCCTTTGTCGGAAAGTTAATCAGTTTTTAATTCCACTTAATTTTTTTATCAATAAAATAAAATATA
>KE159123.1:10050-34899 GCA_000411055.1 Leavenworthia alabamica | reverse complement strand
TTTTAAATAATTAATATCTTTTAATTATCTATTTAATATTTATTAATTTTATTTTAATTTATCAATTATTATGAAACGGATGGAATATCACATATTTTATGATCGCTTGACCATTAAATTGTTTCTTTGTCAAAATAAATTGATTAACATGATAAAACTAAATAAGTTTTATTTGATGACAAGCAAAAATATTTTATGTTCCCTGCTATAAAAAAAATAAATTGTGATTTTATCAAAATGAAAGGCACTTAAAGATGAAAAAATCTATTAGTGATATACTCTTTACATTTTATAATATTTGATATTTTTACTTCTTTTTGTTGTTTCATAATATTTGAATTTTATCGTAAATTATGTTTTGTTGACCAAAATAATTAATTAATTTTTACTTTTTTCTTTTTAAAATTCTAAATACTAAAAGTTACTAGTGGAATATTTATCACTTTATCTGCAATGATTGAAAACATTAATAAAATTAAGAATTATTAATTTTTTTAATATAAGTGAAAAAACTTATAAAATCAAATGTTATTTAACTGAGGGAGTAAAAAATTTGGACTTTCTTAAATAGAAAACGAGCTTAAACATTTGATTTTTTTAACTTAATTATGTTTAAACAAATCCTAATCCAATTAGAACTCTTAGAAATCAACTCGTAAACAAAATTTTATTAGTGGAATGAGAGTTGAATGTTTATTCATCTTGTTTTTTTATCATTTGAGTTGAATGAATTGAAAATATTGTTCGACTTGTTCATATAAAAAATTGAATAAATTTATAAATTACAAAATAAATTTGTTCAACTCATTCATCTTCAAAATTATAGATGAATGAATTGAACGAGATTCAACTCAAAAAAAAAAAAAAATTGGTTCACGTCGTTGATTTAGATGTAACCATTCAGAGCCATAATATTTTAGATAACACTAAAACCATATATTTAGATAACTCCTAAATATATGTATCCTAATCCTAACACATTGACTATATGTCATAATCATAACTCTTTTTTGGGATTATATTACATTTAATACAAACTATCAAGCTTAATTCAACACCTATCAGGGTCCGCAACTATGTCCTTACTATATTGAGTGATCTTCAGGATAGATTGTTGTAAGAAACAAACAAATACTATCTTTTTTACCTCAATTTTTTATAGAACACATAGTTTGGATTATAAAAGTAATCTGGTATCTGGATATGATGGTACTATAATTAATTCTTGTATTGATGAATATAAAATTAATTTATAAGATTTAAAGTTATTTTTACGTGAGTATCTCTATAAACTGGAGCTTAAAAAAGAAAGATAACTACAGTTTAGACTTGAGTTACTCTGTCTATTTTATTTTTATCCTGGGAAGAGTTTTAAAACCCTAAATCTTTCCCCAAAAATAAGGCGGCATGCTTTTCCCTCCTAATTCAAACCTTCTTCTTCCCCCCCAAAATATTCACATATGATTCAGGAGCCAAACATCAAAAATTTCACTACTTGATCAAATCGACCTAAGATAATCATAATCCAACCTTCTTATTCCTTGAATTCTTCACAAAATCTGATCTGATTTTACGTTTTTAATGGCGGAATCGAGTGATCCACCACCGCCATCAAGCCCTTTTAAAACCTTAGATGAATCTTCACCAACTGCGCCAATTCGTGACCTTGTTACTCACTCGCTTTCCCTTTCCTCACCTATTCATTCAGAGAATCATCAACCAAGCAGATACATATCTAATTATGACGATCAACTTGATCAAGATTCCAAAAACCAATCCATTCCAACCGGTGTTGTATGTATCTCCTTTCCTATTCCTTTTAATCTAAATATTTAATTTTATTTACTAATATTAACAATCCTGTAGGGTGCTGGATTATATAACACAGGCAACACTTGTTTCATAGCTTCAGTTTTACAATGCTTCACTCATACGGTTCCTCTAATCGATACTCTTCTCTCTTACCAATATCAAAACCCTTGCAACTGTAAGACATTATTCTCATCTGATCTTTTAGTTTTTGTTTTTTGTCCTAATTCTATAGCTCTTCCTAATTTTTTTCAGGTGGGAGTGACACGTTTTGTGTTATGCAAGCTCTTAGAAATCATATTGAGCTTGCTTTGAGATCTTCAGGATATACTTTAAACATTAATATATTTCGTAATCATTTAAATCGTATCCTTTTTCTGTGTTTATGTTGTCTCCATATTTTGATATGATGTGTTTACTCCTTAAAACCATTATAGATTTTTCATATGACTTTCAAATATATCACCAAGAAGATGCTCATGAGTTTCTACAGTCTCTTTTTGATAAGTTTGAAAGATGTTGTTTAGATCCAAACAATAAGGATGGTTCTAACATTGTTAACAATATCTTTGGTGGTCGTCTCATGAGTACGGTAAGAAAACTATAAAAAATCATTTACTATATATATACTATTAATTTAGTGTTGATTCTGATTTATCTGCTTCTGTTTCAGCTTCGTTGCTGCAATTGCGTTTCATCATCTGACACATTTGAACCTTCTCTTGGATGGAGTTTGGAAATTGAAGATGTTGATAATCTTTCAAGTGCTTTAGAATCATTTACTCGTGTTGAAAAACTTGAAGACGAGTTCACTTGTGATAACTGTGAGGAGAAAGTATCAAAAGAGAAGCAACTAAAGCTTGATATGTTACCACCTGTTGCTACATTCCATCTTAAGAGATTTAAGAATAATGGAGTTACTATGGAGAAGATTGTCAAGCATATTCAATTCCCTTTGGAGTTAGATTTGGCTCCTTATATGAGTAGTAACCATGATCCTCAAGTAAGTAAAATGATTCTAAAATCTGAGATTTTTTAAGATTTGTACAAGTCTGAACTTGTTGTTTTGTTTCTTCAGGTTTCCACAAAATACCATCTTTATGCATTTGTGGAACATATAGGACGTGGATTTACGTCTGGTCATTACACATCTTATGTGAGATCAGCTCCTGAGACATGGCATAGTTTTGATGACTCTAAGGTAATAATATTATATATTTGTGTTGTATTGATTTGGTTCTCTGAATAAATGTAACTTTTGTAGGTCAGGAGAATTAGTGAAGAGAATGTTGTATCGCATGATGCTTATTTATTGTTTTATGCAAGAGAAGGAACTCCTTGGTTTTCTAGTGCTTATGAAGAACTTAAGGTTTTGTTTGAAGCTAATCCGTTAAATTTTCAATTTTCACCAAAGTCTGTGCTTGAGTCTACTGGCACACAGGAGTGTTTATCTGATCACAATTCTAGCAAAGCCGATAACAACTTGGTAGGAGAAGCATCGATCCCGGAAGTAAATTATTCAGATTTCCATTGTGATGAGCCACAAGAGGAAGTGTTTCACTCACTCGAGTCTAGCAGCGACGAGGACTCTTACATGATTGAGTCACATGAATCTGAGAAACCATTTGCTGATACCTCTCAACAGAAAAAACCTGACATCAAGGTTCAAAATCAAAACTTGTCTACAGAATCCAAAGACCCGTCTCCAAAACGCAAAGGTACTTTCTTGTAAATGTGCTTACTCTGTGGATTCTTTTATTAATCCGAGAATCACCTGTTACAAGAAGCTTCAATGATCGAAACTGAATTAGAACATAGAACAAAAGAGAGAGTAATAATAAGTAAATAATGATGTGTTGTGTGTGCTCAGCTACGCTAAGTGGCGTCCATGGACCTAAACCCAAGATTCAAAAACAAGACTCTCCTCCAAAACGCCAAGGTAGTATGTGTTTTCATAGCTTTAGTCTCAACTGTATGAAAAATCCAAATTCTGAATATGTGTAGTGTGAATCTGTCTGTAACAGGAAGTTTTCAGATAGAACGTGCACATTTGCAAACTAACAAGGAAGAAGAAACTCGTCAAAGGAAGCCAACGGCGTTTAAAAGCCATAATATTGCTGTTGCTTCTGCTGCAGATCCTAAAGATACACAATTTGCTCTTTCATATCTCAACAAAAATCCAACAAATCGGTCTCGAATGCTGGCTAAAGCTTTGGGTGATTCTCCGATCAAGAAGAAAATAATTAAACAAAGAAGATGAGTGGGTCTTCTTTAGCATTCATATCAAAAACTAGAAGAGTTAGAGCTATAGACAATATGAACACATTCTTTTATTTATTTTATTTGTGCTTTTATTGGTGTGAATACGAATAATTCTGATTAAATTTTGTTTTTGAAGCCGAAACAATAAATAAACTATTTATATTTAAAAGTTTTAAAACTAGGCGTGTTTTGTGTTTGTTCTTCTCTCACTCTCTAAACCTTTCTCTCCAAGAAACCTATCTCTCTCTTTTTGGCTTTCTTAAACCCTTTTTTCTATAAATATCAAACACTTACTTTAAAAAAAAGCTCGAGTTTTTTGCTGCATTTCATACAATGGAGATTGGAGATCACGAGAATCCAAACCAAGAAATCAAACCCAGTAACAGAGGAATCATGGTATATTTAAAAATTAAACTTTTTCTACATTACCACATTGTGTCTTACGAGTCAAGGTTTCGTTTTTGCTCGATTCTAAGATTTGGGTTTTGATTGAATACGAATTTGGTAGTCAAGAGTCTTCTTCTAAGTTCTCTGAGATGGTATTTGTAGGGATCTGGTGAGTTGGATGAAGAAGAGAATCGATGGCCTTGTTGGCTTAAACCATTACTCAAAGAAACCTTCTTTGTTCAATGCAGTATTCACCATGAACAACACTCATCAAAAAGTGAATGCAATATGTATTGCTTAGACTGTAGTAATAACTCTCTTTGTTTACTCTGTCTTGATGATCACAAGGGTCATCGTACCATTCAGGTGTATTACATTTCTCAATCCAAAGTTCTTGTATTGTTCTTTTTGGTGAAGTAGTTTGGTTTGTTGCAGATAAGGAGATTATGTGATCATAATGTGATAAGAGTCAATGAGATTCGAAAGTATATAGACATATCGAACATTAAGACTTTTGTGGCCAGTAGTGCAAAGGTTGTGTTTATGAAGGAGAGACCTCAAGCTAAGCCTTGTGAAGGAGTTACTAATACTTGTGAGGTTTGTAATCGTAGTCTAGAAAATGGTTGCTTCTGCTCTATTGGCTGCAAGGTAAAGAAGTTCCTAATGTTTAAACTTTTAAATTTTGGTCTTCTTTTTTTTTGTTTTGCACATTTCTATCATTATGAGCTATGTGTCTTCCTTGTGATAAAAGGTTGTAGGAACATATAAAAGTTTGAAAGAGAGAGTGAAGCATAGACTGATTGAAGCAGAGAGTTTGAGTAACAGTTCAAGCCCATCACTACCTCAACTTCCTACTTCTAAGCGTAAAAGGTCAAGAAAAGGAACCCCTCACCGAGCTCCATGTAGATGATGAGATTGGATCAAGAATAAGAAGACAAGCATGTGTTTAATATACAGATACATACTCCAAAAAAAAAGATAGGTTTATAGATATGGATTAGTCAGATAACTAGCACAAATAAAGGGGCCAAAACGTAAAGAAATTAAAATACAGGAATCCAATAATTATTAAATATTCTTCTCAGTTTTGCCGCTAAACTTGTCATCTGGATCATGTATACCCCTGCTTGTACTTATTGAAAATATTTTCAGTTTCAGCATTTCGAAACGCGCAGCAGCCGATAATGTAGACGATTATTAAACCGATTAGTGCCAAAAGAAGAAAGATATCAGCTTTTAACCAATCTACCTTAAGATTTGCAAGCAAACCGGCTTTACAAGAATCACAACTATAACATAAACTGTTTTGATCATTGCTCCATTGAAGACAGTCCATATCAGCTGACATATCTATGGGACTTATCCAGTATGTAGGGTTTACGAATGTGAAACCACATTTTGTTGGGGGCTTGCAGCAACCTGACTGAAAATTAAAAACGGGGCTAAATTATAAATAAAAATAAATTTGAGGGTTCAAATTTGTGCCGCGTGATTGATTAAATCAACATACTGAAAAGGTTATAACTTTCCAGTTTTAGTTCCGACACATCCACATGTTATTTTCCTGACCATATTTCCCCCCTGTATTTTTTTCTATTGGAATTTACACCCTGAATTTGAATTTTCTTAAACAAAAGAGAAATGTGATACCCTTCATGGCAATTCTACTCTCACCCCATATTTTTTCTATTCAATTTTCTTCTTTAACCAATACAAAACACAAAGATGAGTTCAAAACTAAATAAACTACAAGGAACCAAAAAAATAATATTTTCATTTTTAATCCAAAATGGATTGATTGGAGCAAGAACTAAGAAAAAAAACTCATAAACCCATGATTTTTTTCTAATTTCTACCATGTTTTATAGAGCAAAAAAATAAAAATAAAAATGGCTAGAAATATAAAAAAAAAAGGGATAGAAGAAACTTACTTGAAGGGGACTAAGATGAGCATTGAAGAAATCTTGGGCCAAAGTGAATGTTTGATTTAATTCAGGGCAAATAGTAGTAGTAGTTAAACAAGTACGGATCCGTTCCCACTTATACGATCTTTGAACACGTTGACGTAACCAAACAGAGAAATCTTGAAGACTATATTCAAGATAAGCTCTACTTGGTTCTGGATGACCAGAGCCTCTAATGGTAACCATATAAATAAATCCAACAAGAACAGCTAAAAGTACAATAAGAACAAACATTGATATTAAGTAAATAACAAGAAGCCAAGTGATTCTCCAAAACCCTCCTATGAAACCAGCAAGACCCACTAATAGGATTAAGATTCCTAAGATTATTACTGGCCATTGAAGGAGTTTGACGCATGAGTTTACGGTTTCTGTGGCCAGCCAGATTCCGGCACCGATGACCGGAATTGAAAGAAGCACGGAGATGAAGTTTATGCAACCGATTACATTGTTGCTTAAAGCCATTTTTGGAGAGGAAATAATCCTTTGATGTGTTTTGAAATGTTATGTTGGAAGGATATAAAAATGAAACTATTTCAAAAGGAAAATTAAAAAAGTTAGATCTATCATTTCTTAAATTATGTATTTTTTTTTACTTTATCTTTCTTAAAAGATAAAAAATCAACTATGTTTACCTTTTGAAATTATATTGTCAAAAATTAGTGTATAGTATTAAAATTTTAATAACAAGAAGTGACTATAAGATAATCTTGTTTTTAATGTATTAATCATAAGAAAATTGAGTAGATTGACACATTAAATGATACTATGCTTTGTATCTCTACGTTTCTTATGCTCTTACAATCTTTATTTAAGGTTAGTAAAAGAAAATTGATTTATCCTCAAGAATTGTTTTATAAATTATAAAAATACTTNGGCCCTTCGCTTCCTATTAATATATATATATATATATATATTATGTATACGATCCAAAAAATAAATACATTATGTACATTTAAAAAACATATATTAACCGATAAAATCTTATAATTAGTTGCGTAGAAGGAACCAGATATGAAAAAAATGTGAACATGTTGACTTCAAAATAAACGCGACAAAAGAAAAATTTTACCAAAATTTGTTTTGTAAACAAAAATTTCTTACACATAACAATTTTAAAGGTAGGCCAAACAAGATTGAGGGTTTAGAGTTTAGACTATTGATAAGGAGAGTGTAAAATCAGTTTACTAACCATTATTGAAAGAGATATTTAGTCTCATATAACTTAATCACACTGTTGTAGGGTCCATTATGTATCAACCTTCACATTCAACAAGTTTTCACTAAACAATACGATAACCACTATTGACTAAGCAATTGAGGAATAGTTAAAGATTTTCTTTGATCTCTTGTCCCATCTCATACTATTTATATGGCCCATTTTGTATCTACCATCACATTCAATATTGCATTATAATATTTGAATCCATCATCTCAAAGATCCTGCACAATACCAAGTGTGGGCTTTCCAGTCTTCTGAGGTTATATAATTTAATTTTAACTTGTCTCTTATTTCTTGAAAAACAAATAAATAATTAAGAGATTTGGATATCTCTTTTGTAATCAAATTCTCTTCAATTTTATCAGTTTTATCTTACCATTTTTATAGATATTATATTAATTGTTTTAACTCTTTTTTTGTTTGCTTGTGATTCTCTCTTATCAATTATGAATTTATTTAAGGGAAAAGCTTTACAGTTAATGGTTTGAAGAAATAAGAATAATCATGTTAGTATATAAACATATATTTTAAATTTTCTTTATCTTATGAATATATATTTTTCTTGAAAGAAATTGTAGATTTGTTTATATACTAATTATGGTCAAAAGTTAAATATTTTATATTTTCTTGCAAATTTATATGCAAAGTTAAGTATAATATTTTTACCAAGTAGTTGCATATTATAGTTAGGGAACAATCTGTGACAACATAATACAGGAATGACCAATATAATTTGGAAAAACTGATAATTCTTAGTAATATTGGTGTAAGAAAAGAAATCAATTATGCTCATATAATAAAAAAATTATTTTAGATATACCACAATTATATGATTTATTTATACATTGTTGCAGTTGTACAACTATTTATCAAATTAATATATTAAAATAATCTTAGATTCACATTGTTGTAGTATGAATTAATATAGTATATAGCCATGTTTGGTTGCACATTTGATGTTTACATTTAAATAGTTTATTTAAATAGTCAATATAAATAGTTCATTTAGATGTTTTTTTTTATTGATTTTTTTATTTCTCATGTAGAAAAGTCATTTAGATGAAATAAGAATTAATATTTATTTATTATTAAAATTATATTTTTCCACAAATTATATTTTGGTTGAATTATATTTTCGAAAAATTATGTTTCTTCATTATTGTCAAAAACATTTTCTATATTTTTACGGTAAAATATATATTTTGACATTTTTGATAGAAAATTATATTTCCATTTTTTAGATGAAAATTGTGTTTCTATTTTTTTTAGAAAAAACTATGATTCTGGCAAAAAATTGTGTTTCTAATTTTAGGCGGGAAATTATGTTTACATGTTTTTACCGGAAATACATATTTTTCGTATTTTTGGCTGAAAATTTTGTTTTAAGATTTTTGGTTGGAAATTATGTTTCTACATTTATAAGTATAAAAATATATTAATGTGTTTTTAGCCAAAAATTCTATTTCAACGTTTTTGGTCAAAATTGTATTTAAGTGGCAGAAAATAGTGTTTTACTACTTTTGTGTAGAAATTTAATTACTATATTTTTATCAATTATGTTTCTATATTTTTGAAAAATATATTTATGTGTTTTTGCAGAAAATTATGTTTATGGACTTTTTTACAGAAATGTGTGTTTCTGTGTTATTTGCAAGAAAATGTGTTATCATATTTTTAATTTTTGATGGAAAATTTATTTCAAATGTGCTTTTACGAAAAAACGTATTGCTGCGTTTTTGACAAAAATTTGTGTTTTCATATTTTTGATGGAAAATTGTGTTTACTTATACATAAAATTATTTTGTATTTATTTTTTATTTATTTTTATTTTATTTTTAAAATAAATTAAAAATAAAGCATCTCTATTCAAATGATTCAATTTAGATCTCCCAAATGGATGTCAAAATTTATCCTAAATTTTAAAACTCATTCAAATTATTCGTCTCAATAAATCATTCAAATGTTTAATATTTGTTACAAAACAAACATCAATAATCATCTCTATTCGAATGCATCAATTGAATTTGAATGGAAAAATAAACAGGAACTATAATGGACACTGTAAATCCTAGTTTTAGGTTTGATAATATGAATGTTTGACAGCTATCTCCATAAAGTGTAATGTTTTAGCTCTTAGAATTTTATACACATACTTAAAAAAAGATGTATATATGATCTACTTCTAAAACACCATGACCGAGAGAGCCTAGCTGATAATTTTGATAATTATACTTTATAATTCAAATCCAGTTAGATATTATAAAAATGATTAGATAACCATATCCAATCAAAAAAGAAGATTTAGAAGAGTAAATAACTTAATATTATGTGACATTACAATCCACAAAAATTCACATTTAACCTTTACAGAGTCAGAAACGAACCTAACAATTTCCTTATTTATTCTGGAAAAAAAGATTAAATATATGCTATGNAAAAAAAAAAAAAAAAAAAAAAAAAAAAAAAAAAAAAAAAAAGATTTCTCAAAGAGGATAAGTGGCATTTGCGTGATTTAAAGGAAAATCAAAGGGTAATTGTGACATTGATGAGCAACAAAAATGTTCTTCTTCAATGATACTGAGCATGTGATGAACTGCTCCTGCAATATCATCTCCTGAATTTAGCTGGCAACTCTCTTCCACCTTTCAAATAATGATTAATAAATTATATTGAATTTTGGAAGACAATTTTTAAATAATTATAATACACATGTCAATAATTATAATTACAAATGACTCCACAATGTATTGTAATAAATGTTGGACCAAATCTAATTAAGAGTTCAAAGACATTCCTTTTATATCCTCTGTCCCTTGGACCGCTTAAATTAATATTATTAACCTTAAAATAGCATAAATGTCCAATGTCTAAGTATGTTTATGAAATAATCCGGTTTATTCCGGTTTAAGATGATAGGGTTGTATTTTTGTTACCTTAGCGCTTATCGAGTAAATAGCAAAAGTGTCCATTGTTGTGACACTAAGGTGAAGAACCGAGAGGGATAGAGATTGTAGGGCAGCTACTAGCTTTGAAAGCTGTGGTGGCCGAGTGGTTGCAACTGTGTTCCATTGGAAACCTCTTCTCCTCGACAAGATTCTGATGTTAGCATGTGTTTCGATTAGAGTCACCTCGAGATCTTCCATAGCTGTTTTCACCGACCTTGTTGAACCATTCCTGTTATCTTGGTTTGGATCATAGGAATGAAGAAAGAACTGTGATAGTGAAAAGGAAGATGGTTGATGAGGATTCTCCGGTTCATGACCATTTGAGTCTTGACTTGTTGAAGATGCAACCGGTCGGTTTAGTTCAGCCTTTTGAAGCTTTTGAGCTTCAAGAGATAATAATTGATGTTCAAGTTCTTTGATGAAATCTATGGCTCCACCAACTATTGAAGCTTGATCACCCTTTCATTAAAATAATAATTAACATATTAGAAAATAAATATAAATCCTTTTATTATATAAACTAATAGATATATGAGAAAGAGAGAACTTAACATAGAATTGGCCATAAAAATTTTAATTTAAAATCCTAATAAATAATATTATTTTATTATGAAATGATAGAACTTGTGAAAGTTTTTTTCATAAAAATTAAAACCCATAATAATAATAAAATAAACCTTTTAAAAAGAATTTTCTCCATATAGATTGAAACCCTAGTTGAGATTATAAACCTATTTACAATAATTATAAAAAAAAAGATTTAAACCTTTTGAGCAAAAGGTTGAGGCATGAGAGATCTTAAAACAGAGAGATGTTGATTCATTTGTCTTCTTCGGTTTCTTTCGACAGTGATATGAGCCATTCGTTGATTCTCAGCTTCTTCTTCGTTTTTACAAACCCTAGGCTTCCTCCTCCTACGTTTCTTCCCTCGGTTAGCCAGTGGTGGTGGTCGTGACGGTGGTTCGTGATGAGAAATAGCAGTAACTGTGCTCTTGGAGATAATGACGTCATTTTCCGGTGATGGCTCTAGATCAAGGAGAGACTTGAATGGTGTTGGTGAAAGAGTATCAGAGAGCAATAAGTTTAAGAGACCATTTGATGATAGAGCTTCTAGTGTCATTGTTCTTCACAAACGTTTATTCCTTAAGTGTCATTGATTTATATAACAACACTCCAAATATTATTATTTTGTGTTTTTTAAAACAAATATAAAGATAAAACTTTTTTTTTTGAGGAAGAAAATGACATTTTAGGGAAAATAAAAGGAAATGATTAAAAGAAAGAAATGACAAATGTTGAAACTCTGGTAATCTGAATGTGCACATGTGAGACATTATTTGATTGTGATCGTTACTATCATATATGTGTAACTCTAATGAATGCTTAATATAATTATGAAAAGTTAATACTCAACCTGTTGAACAGAAAATCAAGTTTTGTAAGAATTTTGTAAGGTTCTAAGTTCCAATATGAGTCGCTGATCAATAGATATTATATAAGATTTTCTATTAATATATTTTTATATACACAAACTATATGTAAATGTAATCATTATTAATTCCAAAGTCATAGATCAGAAAAGGATTAGAAGGAAGAAGAGAAATGGAAGGTGAGATGGGTCAGAGAGTCTAAGGTCTTGTTCTTTTCTCTATATATTATGGACCATCTCTTCTTTTTTCACTTAATTTCCCTTTTCACTAGCCTCAAAAGCCTCTCCACTTTTTACGTTTTAATTTTTTTTTAACCAAAAAAATAAAACATAATATATATGTTTTCTCGTATCAAAGCTTGATTGAAAATTACAAACGAAAAACAAAAACCCATTTTTTTACAAATACCTTTAAAAATTTCATAAAATATAAATTTCGAAGATTAAACTTGAGAAATAAAGGATAAAAATCATGTATAGGGAGACCAAATACGATATATTCGAGTAAAGAAGAAAAACAATAGGGACCAAACCGGTTCGGTATTTGGCATGATGGACCATTGGGACCAGACAATAACATACACATATATAGACAAATCATTGCTGTAAGAAAGCAAAGTTTCACAAATATTTTTGCTATCTTAAAATATAATTATATATACTAAATATAACATATCTATAAGATTGTTTCTTTTTATATATTGGGAAAAGTGAACAAAATTATTAATTACAATTGTATGCTTATAATTAAAAAGGACTGTCTCCTTTTCATCACTCAAATTTGTTTGCACAAAAAACAACCCGTGATTAATTTTTTTTATTTTTTAAAATTACTTTTAAGTTTTAACTATTTACATTTTATGTTTTTATCTGATATAAATAGTCAAAAGAAAAAACAAAAAACGTTAACTTTCACGAATTAGACTGCAGCTCCGGACATCAAATCTAACAAATATTTTTGGTAACACAAACAAATTAATAATGTGTCCAAAACCAAATTAATTAAACAAAAACTACTTAAGTTTTGTTTGTTCGCTTAAACAATGACCATTGCTCCAATATCCAAAAGAAGAAATACTATCTTTCACGAATTTGATTGTACCAAACGAAGATCCAACTATAGTGTTTTTAGCTATAGTATGTGAGTTTTGTTAGAACTTGAACCAAACCCAATTTTATTGAGGTTCACATCGGTTTGGGTTTTTGGATCCGGTCCAAATCGAACTATATTCATTTCGATTGCACTGGTTCTTTATTTATTTTGTAAACTTTCAAATTAAAAGAAAGTTTGGTTAGATTTCACTAAATTCGAATTCGATTCAGGTTCATTTCGGGTTATTGAACATCAATCTTACCGGCTAAGATTCGGTTTGGATAGATTTGGTTTTAATAGTCACTAATCTAAGTAAATACAATCAAAATATAAATCCATTAAAACTCTAATCACTTGCTTTTAATAACCAACAAAGACCGGTTTGGTTACAGGTTCCAACGTATCTATCTTATTACAAGAATCTACTCTAAAGATTCCTGTGAATGTTTTAGTAACCTAGAAAACGTGTCGATTCTAATCTGATTCGTTAGTTCAATAAACAAACACGTGTTCATGTCTGTAACGAAAACTTCATAACATGCAATAGATTTTTGTAAGTATGTATCATATCTCTATAGAGAGATTAATTAAGAGAAGATTGTATCGATGATTTACAAAGTCCGAGAAAAAGAGAGACCAGAACAACAAAGAGGACGAACAACTGAGTACACTGTTCTTGTCAGATTTGTCTACGTCCAGAGAGTAAACTCAGTCTTATCTTTAGTCTTCTGCCAAAAACTAAACAAAAAAAAATCTTACTGTTTTCGGTAAAAAACAAAGAAACCCAAATAGTAAAAAGTTCAAACTTCAAATATTATTAGACTTTTTACTGTGTTCAGAAGCAGCACATGGGATTCATTTTGGGACCAGTGTTGGCGTCTTTGGACCGTTAAAAGACTCTTACCAATAAATTAGTAATTGATGTTGTTGAAGAAAGCTTGGCTAATATTCTCTAGGGTTCATCATTACCCTCAGAAAACTCTATTGACGAAGAAGACAGAAGACATTTTAACTCCATCAAAGACTTGTCGAATCTCAACTAGGTTCTAGAATTAAGATGGTCCTTAGGTTCTCATGTATAAAACAATAACATTTCTCTTAAGATATTTTCAATGTCTCAAGGATACGTGAGTACATTGCTTTCAATAGCAGCTTTGATTTTGAAATGTGTCTTCCTTGCAGCCTGATAAGAACAATAACAGCTTTGAAGCACATACAAGTTGCCCATCTTTGCATAGATTATGGACAACACAAGTATAAGTGAACTCATCTCTAACATCCATTGATGCAAACAACCTCATTGCACCATCTACATAATCCATCAATCAAACAATTACAAGTAACAACACTTGGCTGCATTCCCATATATGCTAAATGCTTCTCAGCTCCTCTTGTATAACCTACAATTAACAAACCATCAACTATGATAGTATGTGTGTAATCATCAGGTTTCAATCCTTTTCGATCTATCTCATCTAATAAATCATCTACTGCATCCAAGTTTCCATCTTTAAAATAGAGATTCAACAATGTATTGTATAAAACAATGTCTTCACCAGCTCTTTCATACACTCATAAGCCTCCTCTGCTCTTCCTGTTTTAATCAAAGTACTAACAACAGCACAATTCGCATACCCGTCAAATGTATAGCTTTCCTCCTTCATTTTCATAAACAGTTGAAGACCTTTCTCAACCCTCTTAGTCTTAAAATACAACTTAAGCATTGTAGTATATGTAACCTCATTCGGAGTATAACCCGATTTCTTAAGCTCTCGTAACATTGAATTCACAGAACTAACTCTTCTTGATTTACAAAGACCATTAATACGTTATACGTCATACGCTCAGGTTTAACACGACTCTTCAAATCCTTAAAAAGCTCAATGGCATTATCAATATAACCACTTTTACAAAGTGCATCAAGAAGAATATTGTAAGTATCAACACCAGGACAAAGCCCAGCTAAATGTAAATCTTCATGAAGAATTCGAAACGCTTCTCTATGTTTACCTAATTTGAAATAACAAGACATTAAAGTATTATAACTCCAGATATTAGGAGATATACCTGACTGAAGCATTTCGTCGAACAGTTGGAGTACACGATTCAACATCAAATGTTTAGAAGCTCCACAGATCAATGAATTATAAGTAGTAACGTCAGGTTTGATACCACCTTCCCTCATACGATGTGTTATATCATAATCTTCATTGATTCCAATGAAACGAGAGTAATGTTTGATTAATGTGTTGTAAGTGATAACATTAGGAAGAACACCTAATCTGATTCCGTCTATGATTAATGATTCAGCTTTCTCCAAGTTTCGATATTTGTAGAGAGAATCAACGCTTATGTTTAATAGCTTCGTAGAGATACTTGGGAATTTTGACATATATGGAAGAACCAGAGAAAAGTCAAGAACTCAGCAGAAGCACCAGTTACGAAGTCGATGTTTGAAACATGTGGTCTTTAAGGCTTTAATCTTTCTTTTGAGCCCAAAAACATGTGGTCAGACCCAATTTATAACCGACATTTGGGTCTCTTGTTTAGGGTTTGATAACGGTTGAGAAAGTGTTTTGAGTTGCTCCATTGAAGACAAATATACAATCTTTATCTGCAGACATAAAAGGCCTGGGCGTTCGGGTACTCGGTTCAGGTTCGGATAGTATCTGACCGGGTTCAGATTTTTCGAGTAAAGAAATTTTGTATCCATATAGATACCTATAGAATTTCGGATCGGATTCGGATTCGATTCTTCTTTTTCGGGTTCGGTTCGGGTTGGGTTCAGTTCTTAATAATAAATACATATAAAAATCTAAAAATAAAAATTACTATATGTGTATATATCTAAAAATATTATAGTACAATACGGCTCGGATAATATCATGTTTACTCGATCAATATTTATTAAATTTTAACTAAAATATAAAAAATACTTGAACAAAATTTTTGTTAAATTTAAAAAATGTAACAAATAATTTAAAAAATTCAGTTATTTTGAGTATTTGAGTTAATATAATCTTAAGATATTTTTGAGTTTATAATTGTGGTTTAGATAATTATTTTATATAAAATCTTAATAAAATTAATATATATTGGTATATAATTATATTTCGGATACCTATCGGATACTTATAATTTTTCGGGTTCGGATTTTCGGGTATGAAAATTTTACTATCCATTCGGATATTTTATAGTTTTGGGTTCGGATTCAGTTTCTCTTTTTCATTTCGGATTCGGTGCTGTATTTTGGATTCGAGTTTTTTTTGTCCAGGCCTATGCAGACATATGACATATCTATGGGATTTATCCACTAGGCTAGAGTACAAATATATTTAAACGAGAATAAAACAAGCCCAATCCATTGTCCAAATATCCCATTTATGGGCCCAGATCCACTTGGTAGTTAGCTGGAGTATTTTTTTTTTTAGTCCGCAGTTAGCTGGAGTATTGCACGATATGTACAGACCTTAATCTCCTTTATTTTTTATGTTATCTTTTTATGATTTCAAATAGAGTCGAACCTATATCGAGAATCAATTATTTGATACAAATTAATATTTTTATTTATTTATTATTTATATATTTTATTTATATAATTTTTGTTATTAGTTTTTATTTTATTATTATTTATATCATTTGTAGTATTAAAATTATACTTTTTTACTTTATATTATATATAGTTATATGGTTTTATAAAAAAAAGTTTTTATTTGTTATTTTATGTTTTCAATATATATGTTTGGTAAATTTTATATTTTATCCCTATCATTTTATTATTTTGACCAATCAATTAAAATTAAACAACATTAATAAAGAATAAAACAATAAAAAGCTATAAGAATTTATTGATTTCTTAAAAAGCTTGAAAAAACTCAAAACAACATATATTGTGAAACATAAGGAATAATAGAATGAAATATATAAAAATCTAAATTAATACATATCTCTTTTGATAATTTGAATATTTATTTATGTTATAAATATATTTATTTTGAAATATGTATAATATTTGAATTTAAAAAAAAAAACATTATATGACAAATAATTAAACTTTTGCAATATTAAATATTAATTATATAAATATTAGATAAATATAATATAATTTATATATTTGGATAAAAAAATATTATTATTATATCTTAACTATCTATTTATATGATAAAGTATATTTGTTATTTATTTTTATAAAAAATATTATTATTATATCTTAATTCAAATTTTTGCCCACATCATTCTCCAATAATTTGCTTCTCATTAAATATCTATGAAAAAGTAAAATTATAAATTCAATGTGTCATTAACACATATTTAATATTTGTCTGTAAGATTAATATTTACAAAAACGTTTTTGTCAACATAATATTTACAATGTTTATTCTTTAATATTTGTTTTTTAGTTCTTTATGAAAAATAAAAATGTACCTCCATCAAAACAAATACAAATAAAAATAAACTTAACTACCCAACATTTGATATAGTTATACTATTAGTAGAACCAATCAACAACTAACTATAAATATAAAACGACACACTCACAAAAAAATTTACCGACCCTTAATTAGAATTTTTTTAAATATTTTTTTAACGTCTCATTTGATATTTAAAATTCTGTTATTCCTTCATTACAAATCAAAAGCATAATAATAGTTTAGATTAGAATGATAGACAAAACAAAGTAAAGTACATGAATCTCTACATAGATTTAATATTTTGCAATCCTTCATTTATCTCTAAAAAATTGCTGTCTAGAATTTACTTTTTAGGTTAAAGATATAGTAAGTTTTATTACAGTGATAATCATTGTGTTTTAGTTTTATGTTGGTGAATTATGCAACTTATTTTCTGTAAATTTTAGTTTAGGGCTATTACATTAACAATAATAAGAGACTAGTCTCTGATGATGCAAAAACCACTACTAAATTTTTTTTGTTTATAATATGAAACACATTATTCAATGTAAATTATATATCTTTAGTGAAATAAAGATCATATAGTTTGCTATGTGTTATTTCAAAAACAAATATTTTATATAAAATGATAAACCAAAAAGTAGATGAAAATCTTTTAAAAACTTTAGAGAAAGCAACAATATCCAAGAATAGCAATGAGCCTTTAAAGTAAATGTTGGACAACCCATTGTAGAGCTATTATCAATGTAATGTATTTTTGTTTGCTCGTACTTGTTTTATAAAATAATATTATATGATTTAAAATTTACAATGATCAATGGGATCGACTTATTATCGATTTTTTCCTTATTTATTTTAAAAAATTTGATAAAAATAAATATTTTTTAACAAATATAATAATTTCAAATAAAAACGATAATAGATAACACCAATTCTATTTTTAGAAAAAATACATTATATAAAAAGTTAAGAATATACCAGTGCGCGCGGGTTTAACTCTACTTAGAATAATAGTATAAGTTTAAATATCAAACCTATTTTTTCTATCTAAAATAAATACACATTTGTTAATATTAGCAATGTGCATAATACTCGTTGGATCGCATTGGGTAAAATTCGATCGGATTTGGGTTTATCGGATTTGACATCTATAATCTTTGTTTTTTTTAATCGGATTGGGGACAATTCGAGTTTAAAATCATACTTTCGATGAAAACCTAAAATAAATAGATACCCAATTTTTTTAATTTTTTCATACCTGATATACCCAAAAATATATCTAAAACTCAAATAAGACACAAATTTTAACCAAATTATCTATTTTTTAAATTTAAAAAACTTGATTATCTTAACATCTATTCTAAATCTGAATTTTATCCGGTTATTTGAAATCAAAAATTAAAATTAGTCAAGTTAGGTTATTAATTTTTTGGATATTCAATCGAGTTTTAGATAAAAAACATATTATATTCAATATCCGCATGTACAAAACTCATAAGTTTTTAGATCTAATTTTTTTCAACCTTAGTATCCAAATTTTTTTCAACCTTAATACCCAACTTTTTTTCAAGCCGAAAAATTTGATTATCCTAACATATATCATAAAATTGAATTTTATCAAATTATCTGATATCAAAAACCAAAATGATTCAAGTTATTTATTAATTTGTTGATACTCGGTCGGATTTCAAGTAAAATTAAAATCTAATGCAAAATTATCATATATAAACATTAACATCCAATAAAAAACTTTTAGTGAATTCAATTCTACGAGAAACTTTATTTTTGGTTTAAATATTAGTGTATAAATAACTATTTGAATATATCAAGTTAATTTCTTAGTTAAAAAGTAAATCTATAATATATTTATTAACTAAATGATATTTTTTAAAAAATAACATATTTATAAATATTTAACAGATACTAAATTAGTATATCATACATATATATATTCTAAAATTAATTTATTTTTCATTTTGATAATAAATATGCAGAAAAATATATGATCTATATTTAGATAGTTTTTATATTATGCAGATTTAGAAATACATTAAACATAAAAAAAATAATTTAAATGAAATTTTATGTTTATATGTAAATTTAATATTTAGGATATTTGACTATATAAATAGTAACAAAATTTGTACTTCAATTTTAATAGTTATACAATAAATATATTAATTTAAAATTTTGAAAATAATTCTACGGAATATGTATATTCTAAAAAAAACTTATATAAAAATTAATTATTACTTTATATTTGAAAAGAAAATATGTAGATAAAAATATGATAAAAATTCTATATATTATTTTGTTAGTTCAGAATTAGAAATATATGTAACTAAAATTGGAAATTAATTAAATGTAATTTTATGTTTGGATACAAATTTAAAATTTATAGTGTTTGGCTAAGGCACAAAATTTCTATTTCAATTTTAATAAAATAATAGATCTAATAAATATGTTAATTTGAATTTTTGAACATAATTCTACGCAATATGTATATTCTTAAACAAACTTATATAAAAATTAATTATTATTTTATATTTGAAAAGAAAATACGTAGATAAAGATATGATAAAAAAATGTATATATTATTTAGTTAGATTAAATTAAAAATATAAGTAACTAAAATTAGAAATTAATTAAATGTAATTTTTTGTTTGGATATAAATTTAAATTTAAAGTTTATGGCGTTTGGTTACATGTACAAAATTTTAATAGAATAGTAGATAAACTTGTTAGATCAAATTGTTGACTGGAAAAAAAAGAAGATTTTATCACTAGTTCAAAATCATATCAAAACAAATAAAACGGCACAGATATTTAAAATCACCAAGAAACTAAAGTCTGTCACTTAAAAGCAATTTAAAAGAAGAGAAGGAAAAAAACTGAAAGAACCCTATTTTCAAGATCTCTTTATATTTATCTAATAACCCAAAAAACTACAAAGAACCATCAAGCTTGAATCTTCTTGATATTGCAGAGTCATCAAGTAAGTATCAATCCACCAAAAGAAAACAAAGATCAAATCCACCCTAACCATAACCATAACCATAACCAAAACCGATTTCCAAATTCATTTTATTGACCATGGTTATTAGGCCAAAGCTGGTGGTACATTTGCATCTGATGAGGATGAAGAGGTTGTTGTTGTTGTTGAGCTCCATAAATACCACTGTTATTGTCACGGTTCATTGAAGGAGAACCACTCTCATTCTCTTCTGATGACTCACTCGATGGCCCTTGAGAGCCTGATCCAAAGTTCAACATGTTAGCTGGTGCTGAAGCCGGTTCAGGATTCTGTCCCCGAGCATTATTACTACTATTTTGTTTCGTTTTCTTTGCTTCCGCAACAAAGCTTCCCACTATGACCTATACCACATTAGGAGACAAATGAACATATTAATCCCATTGTAATGATAACCATTAAACCTAAATAACCAAACATTTCTGTACCTGGACTTGTGTAGCAGCTACAAGCGAACCAACTACACTGCCACCTACAATCTTACCATCGTGTGCAGCCAAAGCCACACTCAAGTTACCACTTCTGTTGGTCGAACCATTTACTTCATAACTCAAGAAGGAGCCTGATAGAGTAATTATCTCAAATCGTCCCTACAACACAACCAAATCTCAACACTAAAACACACACATACAAGCACTAAAAACAAAGAAATAACAGAGTTTTAAACCTCATAAGTAACAGTTCCATTAGTATGAGAATCTTGAAGAAGTGTCACACGAGACACTGCACCACTTGCAGATAGAATACAAATTGTTCTTGGTCCTTGATCTGAAAAAGCCATCACCTTCGTCGCTATGTCCTGAAACAAAAGTTCATAAAGATTTTACCAAAAGAACAACATCAAAAACTTATTAGTTCCATATAATTCTACTGAAAACAATCAAATCACCAATCTTGAAGCATGAACCACAGTCACATTGTGAGATTTAGTTAGATCCAAAGAATCACTAAAACAAAAGAAACAACATTTTACCTCTCCAGTCTTCACTTCAATGACATGAGGTGTAAACCCAACTCCTGCAGTTCCACCTAACAAAACAAACCCATTAAATCAATTGCATGTAATCATAAAAAGACTTTAGAGCTCTTGTAATCAAAAAATGTGTTAAAGATGATTGAACCTAAAGCATCAAGCTGTTTCTTGCTAGAACCAGGAGGTCTTCCTCTGTGACGTTTAGCAGGTGGATCAGCAGAGTTTATATTTCCTCCTCCACTACTATCTCCAACACCACCTTCACCACCACCATAGGAATTAGAGAGAAGAGGAGACGTTGGAGTTAAACCTAAAGCAATGCCACCATCAGGAGTATACTTCCTTGGCCTTCCTCGTTTCTTCTTTACTTGTTGTTGATTCTGAGTCTGATCAATACCAAATCTCATGGGTTGAGAAGAAGGAGATGATCCATCACCAAATCCAAGAGATTCAAGTGTCTTCTGATCCATTTGTTGTTGTTGTTGTTGTTGATGATGAAGCGCTTGAGATTGATGAGGAGTAAGGAAACGATGATGGATCGATTGAGATGTAGAAGTGGGACCCATTAATGAAACGGCGTTAGGGTTACGGTAATGATTCATTAACATTACCGGTGGTGGTGGTTGAAGCGACGGTGGTTGAGGTGGGATATCTCTAGAATCCATTAGATTAGAATCAATCAAAGATTATTTCTTTCGGCCTAATTTTCGTAAAGACTGAAACTTTTTTTGTGTGAATTCCGATAAAATCGAAGTTGAGAAAATGGTTAAAGTAAAGCGTGTGAGCTACCTAACACACACATACAGAGACTGATACAGAGAGAAAGAGAGAGAGAGAGAGAGATGAAGTGTGGCGGAAATAGTTATTTAATAAGAAAATTAAATATTATTAAGGTATAATGAAATCTTTTTTTTTCTTGTTTTTTCAACAATAAATGAAATCTTTTTAATATTTTAATTTAGGAGATTTTATTTGGGTTTGTTTTTGTTTAATGGATATATTTAGGGTGTTAGAAGAGATGGGTATCATAGTTGTTATAATATATTGTTTTGATTTGGTAATATACTATTTTAAGCACTTAATACAAATATTTTGGATTTTTTGTTAGATTGGATTTTTTATTTTTATTAATAGAGTAATTCCTTCTAATACCATCATTATAGTTTGTTGGACAAAATTACATTATTTTCTTTAATTAGGTATGAATATTATTTTTATTAAAATTATATTTTTAATTTAATGTTAGGATTGAGAATTTAGTGGTTGAATTTAAATTTTTATTGTTTGAGTTGAGTATTTAGTGGTTTGGTTTAATATTTATTGTTTGGGTTTTATGTAATTTCTTCTAAATATAATATAATTTAAAATTCAATTGAATTATTAAATTGTAATTTTGTATTAAACTAGTTTTGATGGTATTTATGGAAATTAAATTGGTATTTAAGAGAATTGTGTTTATTATTATTCCATATATATAGCTAAGAATACTTGTGGTCATCTGTTTTAATTAGGTGTTTGATCAATGTTATGAAAACTATTATTTAGCCTAGCAAAAAACTAATTTATATAGTTGTTTATAATGTTATATGCATGCTCTTTTTTTAATGAGTATTGCCGAAGTGCTTTTACTCCTCTTTGTCCATAAGGAAAAATTCATATAAGTAGCATATGGTTTCTTCTTCCCTAAAGCTGAACTGAATGAAGGTAAAGCGAGGTTTGCATTTCTCTTCCTCTTTCTAGAAAACGAGGAAAGCCAAATAATAATATTAACTATGATATTATTATATGTTTTACGAGACTGCATGATTAGACTGGACTTATGTTGTTTACAAGCTTATACCTATTTTAATGTAAACCTTGTTTTTATTAACTACTTCTACACTCTCTTTCATTTATTCACAAGTCATTCATTATTAAAAAGTTGTTAATTTTTAATTAATTATCATTAACACAAAACTATATATTCATGATCAGTAGATTACAAAGTGATCTTATTATTTTAATCAAAAATAAAATTTAAAACAGTGTGAAGGATTTATATATATATACGCGGGTCTTGTTCGATCCATCTCTATGATCCAAAAAAGTTTTAATTTTTATTGTATTTGTTGCAGAAGAAGATAAACAGTGTTCACAACAAAGCTAAAAAGAAGGAAATTTCTGAGTTTTGATCACAATTAATGAATGTTGTTGGATTAAGACTGCGATCACAGAAAGTAGAAATCGAGAGAAAAGGGAATATTCGAAAACCCTAATTTTGATTTTGTATCTTCAGTTTCTGGAAAAGTATCAATTTAAGAAGAAGAAAAACAAAGGCTGTAAAGTTGAAAGCTTTGGATCAAATTTGATTGTTGGGTTGATGGGTTTTTTGAAGAAGTTAATCGGGATTTTGGGGTTTGGGCATGGAGCTGTAAGAGATGAAGATGGTGATAACACTGGATCAGTTTCCGGTGAAGGAGATAAACGCCGGGAGAGTAATCAAGGAAGATACCGTGAAACTGGACTTCCAAGGAAAGGTTTTGGAGTTCCAGTTCAAGTTACTGTTGAAGGATCTAATCCTGGTCCTGGTCCTGGTCCTATCCTTCAACCTTGTCCTGCTTTAGATGGTGGTATTCAGGTTAGTATTGTATTATAGTTTATGATTGACTGAATTGTTAGTTAATGATTTGTAGTTTAGCGTCATGAAGAGGTTTAATGTGGTAATTACATGTTTGTTCTGTAGCATGATTTTTGACTCATGTCTTTGATTTGGTTCATACTAATTTGAATGGTGATGATATAAATATGGTTTGTGATTATTCAGTAGCTTAAACAATGAACATGACTGTAGCTTAACATACTATTAAACCTCCTTGTTTTGGATTAGGGACTGCGTTGGTACTCAATGCGACTTAGGATTGATGAAGATGGAGATGTTGCAGATGAGTTCTTGGAAGATGATAATTGTAATACTTTGCGAATAAAATGCAAGACAAAAGCTGCAAAAGTGAGAGGTTTAGTGTTATCTTCTGATGGGAAACTTCAACCATTAATGCATTGAATAATCAACACCAAAGAGAAAGATTTGATGAATGTTTGTAATTTGAATCAGTGAAAAGTTATACAACATGTATTTCATTACCATATTTTTTAATCGGGAAAACGGTCAAAATAAGCCCGTACTTTCAAATTTCACAACTTTAAATGTTGTACTTTTCGGTTCCGATTTAAATGCTAATCTTTTTGGTTGACTTCTTTTAAAATCATTAAGTTTATGTTGACTGGCCAAATTAGGTCTGTCGTTAACTCAACTAACGATGATTTATGACGTCGTTAAACTGCT
>KE159121.1:70986-88433 GCA_000411055.1 Leavenworthia alabamica | reverse complement strand
GGAGGCTCCTCCCTTCGATCGCAGCTCGCCCAATCGCAGCTATCCGATCTCCTATATCTTCTGACCAGTGAGATCTCTCTTTTCCTTCATTAATTGAATTGGTTTTGTATACTCGGGACCTTTAATGAGTGATATTCTATATGTAAGTTTAGGACTCAGAAATGTTGAGTAGAGCTCGTTTTGTTGTGAGTCATCTTATCCTATGAAAAAACGAATTCGATTGTGATTATATGGCTTAAGGTTGTCAGCTTCGACCTGCTATACTCTAGTTTTTTTTTGGGTGTAATTAGATGAAATATAGGATGATGATGATGATGACTAAACGAATTTGCTTATTTGATTTGTAGGGAGGAAGGACTTCTTGGAGTTAGATCTATCTCAACTCAAGTGGGTAAGTCTCAGCTGATTATTGGAGATTCGTTTTTGCTTATTTAGTTTTTTTTTTCTTCTTCTAAGAGTCTAAGATGTTCTAAACTCCATTAATTGTTGTACATGTATTCTCTGTGCAGTGCGAAATCGCATGAAGAGTGTTAAGAACATCCAAAAGATCACAAAGGCAATGAAGATGGTTGCTGCTTCAAAGCTAAGAGCAGTTCAAGGCAGAGCTGAAAACTCCCGTGGACTTTGGCAGCCATTTACTGCACTTCTTGGAGATAATCCCAGTATGTTTGTCAGTAAAGAATAATTTTTTTTTTCATTTTATTTAATGACTTTATACTAGTATCACTCATGATATGCATTTGTATTGATGATGACGAACAATCTTTTGGTCTTACTATATTCTTAGATATCCCTACTCTTGCTATCTCTGTTTGTTTGTGGATGCGTTTCTGATTTCTAGTGTTGCTTAATGGCTAAACCAGGCATTGATGTTAAGAAGAGTGTGGTGGTCACTCTCTCTTCTGACAAGGGTCTCTGCGGTGGAATTAACTCCACTGTTGTTAAAGTGAGCAGGGCTCTGTACAAGTTGAATTCTGGTATGTTTTTAAACCACTATCTACGGTTCTGTGGTTTAGTTTTCGTAAATTACCATATCTGATGTCAACTATTGTATCATTGAAGGTCCTGAAAAGGAAGTTCAGTTTGTTATTGTTGGAGAGAAAGCAAGGGCTATAATGTTTCGTGACTCAAAGAATGACATTGTCCTTTCTGTAACAGAGTTGAATAAGAATCCACTCAATTATGCTCAGGTAAGTAATAATTTGCTAATAGTTAGGAGCATTACTTTCTATTCCTGCCAGATCTATTTGTTCTTGGTCTATATATTATTGTCTTTAATGTTTCTGAAGTTTACTTGCTGCTTTAGGTCTCAGTTCTAGCTGATGACATCCTCAAAAACGTTGAATTTGATGCTTTGCGCATTGTATACAACAAGTTCCATTCAGTTGTTGCATTTTTGCCTACTGTGTCCACTGTTTTGTCACCAGAGGTAAGTCTCAACTGTGAAATGTCTCAGAACTACGATTTGAGCTTAGTATTTCACACTCTGCTTTAACTATAAACTTAATTATTTATGTGTGTTTTCTTTTTTACGTTGAAAGATTATTGAAAAGGAGTCTGAGGTTGGAGGAAAACTTGGCGAGCTCGACTCATATGAGATTGAAGGTGGTGAAACAAAGGGAGAGATACTGCAGAATCTGGCTGAGTTCCAATTCTCTTGTGTAAGTAACCAAGCGCGTAACTTGATTTACGTTATTTTAAACATATAAAGAAACATAACTGTTCGACTACTTACCTAAACTCAACCAGGTAATGTTCAATGCGGTTCTGGAGAATGCATGTAGTGAGATGGGAGCAAGAATGTCTGCTATGGACAGCTCAAGTAGAAACGCAGGAGAAATGCTTGACCGTCTCACCCTCACATACAACAGGACTCGTCAAGCTTCAATTACAACAGAACTTATCGAAATTATCTCTGGAGCTTCCGCACTCGAAGCAGCTAAGTAAACACAATCCTTGATTGTTCCCTTCTTTGCTTTTGATATCTATACCTCGAAGAAAAGTGTGTTTAGACTCTTAAAGTTATACTGAATCAGTTTCCCTTGCTGGCTTCATGTTGAGACCACCACATCAATCTTTGCTCATTGTTTTTTTAATAAACATCCCTGCAATTTCCAGCAAGATTACGAATAATTGTTTTAACATTTTGTTCTGATTCAAAACCCTTTGTTACTCCGGTTTAGTGGTCTTTTGCTATCTATGCCTTCAAATATTGCCATATGTTCAACTAACGTGTCTTATGTGTTTGTTTTCATGCAAAGTGGGGTTTCTATAGTTTTCAACATATGTGAGAAATTTCGTATTGAGGTGCGTAACGTTGATTTTTCTTCATGACTTTTTGGAACCTTTCTTAATTTCTTCATAGTCCACTGAAGCATGTATCTATATATTAGTTAGTAACCGCTCCATTGCTAAACCACATCTATACCAATCTCCTCCTTTTTTTATTAAACGTTTTCATGACGACCATAATGTCTAGATTACATCTGCTTTTACTCTTGATACTCTTACTCTATTGTACTAACTCTGCTTCAAGCAGTTTTAGCTTAAATAGTCTTGTTGCTTGTCATCCTCGTCATATTCAAGCCCTTACACAGTTGAAGAACGAGTTTGATACTCGTGGTTGTAACGACAGTGACTTCCCAAATGGAGTTTGGTGTGATAACTCGACAGGTGCGGTCACAATGCTAAATCTCACAGCTTGTCTCAATGGACCAGTTAAGTCCAATAGTAGTCTCTTTCAGTTTCATGAGCTACGTTGCCTTGTTCTCTCTCACAACAACTTCATATCCTCTTCAGTCCTTTCCGAGTTTGGTAATCTCAACAAGTTAGAGGTTTTGGATCTTTCCTTTAATAGCTTCCTTGGTCAAGTTCCTTCTTCATTTAGTAACCTAACCTTTCTTACCATGCTAGACCTGTCCAATAACCACCTCTCTGGACCTCTGAATCCAAACAGTAGTCTCTTTGGCTTGTATCACCTCACTTACCTTAACCTCGGTTTTAACAACTTCAGTTCTTCAATCCCTTCCCAAATTGGTAGTCTCAACAAATTACAGCGCTTGTCTCTGTCTTCTAATGACTTCTCCGGTCAAGTTCCTTCAACATTTAGTAACCTAACTTGGTTAACTGTGTTGTACCTTGAAAACAACAAGCTCACTGGTACTTTTTCACTTATACAAAACCTAACCAATCTCTCTGATTTAGATCTTTCTCACAATCAGTTCACTGGAACAGTTCCTTCTTCTCTCTTCACTTTACCTTTCTTAACATACATTGCTTTACGTAACAACCATCTCACTGGATCTATTGAAGTTCTCAACTCATCTTCTTCATCAAAACTAGATAGCTTGCTCCTTGGGATCAATCATTTTGAAGAAAATATCCTAAAGCCTATCTCAAAGTTCACCACCCTCACAAATCTTGACATCTCTTTCCTAAACACAACCAACCCTATTAACTTAACCTTCCTCTCATCTCTAAAATCTATGGTGGATCTTGATCTTTCTAGAAATAACATATCTCCGGAAAGCTTAAGGTCTGATACAAACTTTCCATTAAACCTTATCTACCTGTGGCATTACCAAGTTCCCAAACACCTTAGAAACACTTCAAAACTTGGCGTTTATAGACATGTCTAATAACAGAATCAAAGGAGAAATCCCACAATGGTTATGGAGCCTTCCTCATCTGACCACAGTGGATCTTATAAACAACTCTATCAATGGTTTTGAAGGTTCAATGGAAGTTTTAATGAACTCAACATCATTGATTATGTTAAGTTTAGATGTAAACAAGTTTGAAGGAACACTTCCTAATCTACCATTATCTATCAACCTCTTCTCGGCGAGTTACAATAAGTTCACAGGAGATATACCGCTTTCAATCTGTAACAGAACCTCTCTTACCTCTCTTACTCTATCTTACAACAACTTAACTGGTTCAATCCCACAATGTTTGAGTAAACTCATGTTCTTGATACTCCGGAATAACAACTTGGAAGGAAGTATTCCGAACATTTTCGATACAGATTCATCTCTAAAGTCACTTGATGTTGGCTACAATCGACTAACCGGAACACTTCCAAGGTCACTTCTAAATTGCTCATCTCTACGGTTTCTAAGAGTTGACAACAACAGAATCAACGACACATTTCCTTTCTGGCTTAAGGCTTTAACTAATCTACGAGTTCTTACACTCAGTTCAAACAAGTTCTACGGTCCTATATCTCTTCCTCATCAAGGTCCTTTAGGGTTTCCTGAGCTACGAATACTTGAGATATCAGGTAATCAATTTACTGGAACCTTGCCATCAAATTACTTTGAGAATTGGAAAGCATCATCACCAACAAGGAATCAAGAAGGAGCTTTATATATGATCTACACTACAACTACTTACAATAGCATTTTCTTTAGTTATGAAGATGTTATAGATCTACGATACAAAGGTTTACATGTGGAGCAAGCAAAATTACTTAATTCCTTCAGCGCCATTGATTTTTCTGGAAATTTACTTCAAGGACAGATTCCTGAATCCATTGGTCTTCTGAAAGCATTGATTGCACTCAACTTATCAAACAATGCTTTCACAGGTCATATTCCTCTGTCTTTGGTCAATCTTATTGAGCTGGAGTCATTAGACTTGTCAAGCAATCAACTCTCTGGTACAATTCCTAATGGTTTAGGAAGCATTTCGTTTTTGGAGTATATAAATGTGTCTCATAATCAACTCAAAGGTGAAATACCACAAGGACCACAACTTACTGGACAAGCTAAATCCTCTTTTGAAGGTAATGCAGGGCTTTGTGGTCTTCCTCTTGATGAGAGTTGTTTTGGCACTAATGCACCACCAACACAAGAAACAAAGCAAGAAGAAGAAGAAGAAGCAGTGTTGAACTGGAAAGCAGTGGTGATAGGTTATGGTCCTGGTGTATTGTTTGGATTGGTAATAGCACAACTCATTGCTTCATACAAACCGGAGTGGCTCGTCAAGATAAATTGTTGGATCCGTTAGGATTGTTTGAGTCTGGTCTTTGAATATCTATCATGTTGTAACAACATACTATACATAAAAGAAAAATAAACATTTATAATAAATCTAAGATAATACAAGAAAGTAGCAGGGGACAAGTACAAACTATATTTTAAACACACAAATTCGAAATTGATGTGAATGAGTAAATCTAATCTATATTTTATGTCAGAAAATACTAACCAAGAGAATTATCAACCTCACTTCTTCTCAAATTCCTCTGTCAAAAACAAAGAGAGTAAGAAGCTGCTCTGTTTTGTCAAGTACATACTAAAGAAACAGAGGAGACAACATGAAAAAGCAGAGCAATGTGATTACAATGTTATTTAAGGTCTCTGTATATGTTTCATATATCGCAGTAACAACTGTACATAAAGCTATAAGAACTCTCTCATTATTCATTCATATCTTCAAAAAAAAAACTACTCTCTTTTTTTTATACAGAAAGGTCATATACATCTCTCGTTCTTTCTTACACACTCTGTTTCATCAATCAAATGTAGAGTAAACCAGAAAGAGACTTCTAGATTCACCTGTCGAAATTTTATGTACAGTTGTATTCAAATCTCTGTACTCTACTGCATCTTTAGAAAAGAAATAGTAGTCTCCGTTTATATCTGGTCTTCGCGCTTCAATGGCTTTATTCATGTCTTTGACTGTTTGGTCTGGTCTAAAAGGAATCTCTATCGTTGTATTATCCGGAAATATGATCTCTATTGTAATAGTCTTTTGGCTTGAATCTTCGGAACCAGTTTTACCCTTTAAGATAACAAAACTCAATGCTCAGAAGTGCAAATGGAGAAAACAGAAAGACCAAACATCAGGAGTTTTATATAAGTTTTCAGTTCTGTTTTTAGCTAAGCTTTCAAGCAAACTCAATCACGAGAAATTAACAAAGACTATAGTAAAATAGTGAAGAGAAAGATACTTACATTCACTTGAGATGACGCCAGTGGAGAAGGAATACCTATGGCGACACTTTGATCACTAGCTTCTTCTTTCTTGGTCGAGTCATTGTTCATCGGACTGTACAAATAGGATCATGGTGAAAAATAAAAAGATTCAAATATGGATATTCAGCAGAGAGACTCATACTAAGTATTATCAAGAAACTAACATTTTACAATGATACTTAACAAAACAGATTTTTCAGCAGACAAATAGTTAACACAAAGCAGATTCCAGATTTTAATCCATCACATTTATCAGAACAATCCATACTTAACAATACCTTGAAGAGCTCCCGAGTGAAGATGACTGTCCAAAAGTTGAATCCATGAAATTGCCAATGGCTTCAGGTACATTCCACTTGCAGATATCAAGGTAAGCGATTGCGTCTTCTACAGTAGCTCCACAAGCTACATCGAGGAATTGACGAATTAATTCATCCTTATTCACTTGAGGCTGAAGTTGCTCTGGCATCTGACTCGAAATACGACGTGAATTGATCACTACTGGCGTTGTTGGAGACTTTAACTCCGGCACCGTGGACCCTGGCAAAGATTTAACCTTGACTGGAGGCAAAGTTTTGATACGGCAAGCCTCCATAGCTGAATCCAAATCCCAATTGAATCCTTCAAGGTAATAGATTGCTTCTTCTTTAGACACTTTGATTTGATCACAGATTCTAGCAACCTTATTCGGCGGAAGGAGTTCTACTTCCTTGTTTTCCGCAGAATCAGTCAAGCTAAATAGACTGCTCTTTTCCAGAATCTGTATGGAAAAATGCAAAAAGTTTACACCAGTAGAAACATGGAGAAAGATTGAATCTAAACCGATTACTTTTATCATAGAACACCAAAAGCTATGTGTGAACATTAAGTTCCATTCTTTATAAACTTTATTAACCAAACAGAGAAGGCCAACGCTAAAGAAAGATCTTACTAATGAAGAACTAGTAAGACAATAGAGGTTAGTGCAGAGAAAGAGAAGGTTACACTACCTCAATCACTTCTGAACTCATTGGAGGTATAGCATTTGCCACATTATCGTCAATCAAACTGATACAAGTTAACAAAATCACAGCAAATACAAAAACCCTAAATCAAGAAATTACCATAAAAAGGACTTGAAATTGACTAATTCCATAATTCTTGGAGGACAAAAAAATTACCCAGAAGAAGAGCTGCTTTGCATTGGATAGCTAAATGCAGAATTAACCTCAGATTCTGAAAATAAAGATGGAAGATAAGGATAATCAAGATCCATCACATCATCGATAGCCAACGCCTCCGATGTTTCACCTTTTGAAAAACAATCTAATTTCGAAACACCAATCATCGGAGTATCAATCGCCGCATTATCATCAACATAAGTTGACTGATGTTGTTGATCGAAGAAATTATTGACAGCTAGGGTTACATCCCAATTGAATCGTTCGAGAAAATTGACTATTTCTTCTATAGACATTCCATAAGCGACTTCGCGAAATCCATCGATGCGTTCTTTCTTAATTTCAGATGGTAGTTCCTTCGGCGGATTCTGATTCGAGATCGGAAGTGGATTGATCTTTGATGGTGTTGCCGGAGACATCACTTGATTAGGTTTATTGTTGGATAAAACTTGTGGCCCAGATTTAGGTTTGACTGGTGGTAAGGTTTTGTTGCGGCAAGCCTCCATTGCTAATTCCAATTTCCAGTCGCATCCTTCGAGGTAATAGAGTGCTTCTCCTTTAGGTACTTTAAGCTCATTGCATATTATGTTCACTATCACTAGATCATCATCCTCCATCGTTAAGAAACTTGCTCGCTCTGTTCTCGATTTTTGGCGGGATTTTTTTACTTGTTCTGAATCTTTCCAAAGACGACGACCAAGGATCTATTTTTATAGTACAAACTACAAACTAAAACGGCGTCGTGTGGATTTATTAGTTCAAAAATAAACGAAGGGTAATACGGTAAATAAGTGACAACAGAAGCAAGTAAACTAAAAACAATATTGATAATAAATATTTATACACACTTTCACCCAATAAAAATATTGTTGACAATAAAAACTTCAACTATATATATAGAAATGGCAAAATGGGTGTAAATAAAACCAAATTTTTTTCCTTTTTTTTTTTAAATTCGATTTTGTTTTAAACCTATCTTTTATAAGTTGCAACCAAGCTCACATCTTCTTCTTCAAGCTTTTGCTCCTCAAGCTCTATAAGTCTAGCAAACACACCAACCAAAGGAGCAGTATTATACGTACAAGCCTCAGTTTGCACGTAGTTATCCCTCTTGTCAACAAACTCATCTCGATGATCTGGTCCTCCGACCAAAGCCCCGACCAAAACACTCGGATTCGGTTCGGTCCGTCCATACCAATAATCATATCCTTGTGTACATCCAATAAACCCTTTGTGTTCTTTATAAGAAGCTATAGACGCTCCTCTATGATGAACTCTATTAGGATATTTTGGACCGAACCCTACTAGATAACTTGTTTCCATCGGGTTTGATCCTAAAATGTAATCAATTTGAGATTTTGCAAACTCGAACATTTCATCTGGTGTTATGGTTCCTTCGTGACATTCAAGATTAGTGTTTGATTTCCGGAGATGGTCGGAGTAGACGGTTAAGAGGAAAGATGCGGTTGATACGTATTGCATATTGTTCCATTGTCGGATGTAGAGTAAACCGGCCGGAGTTCGTTGGACGTTTGTGCCGTTGATGTTTTTGTTGAGGATTGAGCATAAGTAATGATCAGCTTTTGATTTGTATTGTTGAAGGACTTTAGAATGTTTCTTGTGTTTTTCTTCTTTTAGCAACTAAAAATGAGACAACATAACCATCAATAATTGAATATATTAAGTTAATAATGTTCAACTGAATAAAGAATAAAACATCATATAAAAATGTAATTCTGATAAAAGAAAACATAAACAAAAATTTAAATCTAAAAACCCTTAATAATAAACTGTAAATCTTAAATGCTAAACCCTAAAAATCAACTTTTAATCCTAAAAGCTAGACAATATAGTATATTTTCACAATTTATATGTTTTATAAATAATTTCTCAGTTATCCCTAAAATAGTGATATTGCTTAAAAGTTTATAAAAAGTAAAAAATTTATGTGAGGTTTAATATCACGTGATGAGGTACAGAAACACGTGACCTTTAGTTCTGTTTCTGTTGAATAACTAACTTTTATAAAATGCTACCACTAAATTAATTTTTCACAACTAACATTTTTGGTGCATATAAATATAAAAAAAATATTTGAATAGTTGTTGTGTAGTTGGGTGGAGATACCTTACTTTGGGTTATAAAGATTTATAATCACGCAATAATAAGATTCTAATTAAATTTAAAATTGGACTAAAGAGAGATTACATCCTATATAAAGATTTTACTTTTGGTATAAATACTTTAATTTAAAAAATATTAATATAGTAATAAACATAATTATTTAAGTACTAATTATAAGAACTAACCATGGAAGCAAGGAGTTGAACGCCAGCGAACTTGACGTCCCAGCTAAACTCGGTCATGGCCCAAGAAAGGCCACCGAGTTGATGAGCCATATCAACCACATAATTCATATAGTGATCATTGTCGGTGGCTCGATAAAGCCACGTGGCACCCCATAAAAGCTCGTCCATGTACCCACTCACTGAGGCATAATAACTTTTCACAACTCTTAAACTCTCGTCGTATTTTCCTCTGTACTTGTCTCCAAACTCAAACAACTAAACCAAAACCATAACCGAAATTAAATTCCGACACGATTAAAAAAAAAATTGTCGGTTCGGTTCTAACTGTAACATTAAAAAAAGTTGAATAATGTGAATGTACTTGTTGGGCATGGTGTAAGAGAAGGTGAGAATAATGTGGATTTGTTGTACGAAAAACCATTGAAGCTGCCGCCATAGCTGCAGCAGTTTCTCCGGCGAGATCTGATCCTGGATTGTTCTCATCGATTTTAAAAGCTCGACGTGAAGTTGTCATGTCCTCTGGTCTTTGCCAACAGTAGTGGTCAGTGTCACCGTCGCCTACCTCAGCCCATAATACATTTGGGCTTGTATGGGCTTTAATGAAATAATCTGTTCCCCATTTAATAGCTTCAAGCGCGTGAGATAACTCGCCGGTGGAAGCTAGTGAGTCACCGTATTCTATTACACTCCATGACAACATCGTCACCGTGAAAGCCATCGGAAGTCCAAATTTAACATGATCTCCGGCGTCATGATATCCTCCCACCAAATCCACCTAAATAACCAAAATACTCAATTCTCTATTTATTACACTTTTTAATTAATTAAACAAATTTTCATGTCTTTTTCAACATTATGAAAAAATTAATTACCAAAAATTGAAAACATATTAATTAAAATAATAAATATCAATACTAATTAGCTTTTAATGTATTAATTAGCTTAGTAAAGTTAAATTAGTTTGAATTTTCAAAAAAAAAAAAAAAAATTGTAAGTAACAGAACCAAACCCCTTGTTCAAGACCATCGGTGAGACCAGAGTGATCACGCCACGTCACACGTTGGTTATAAGGAAGTCGACCTGATCGTTGAGCTTCGAAATAGAGTAAGCTTTTAGACAATGCCTCACCGTAATCAAATCCTCCAACTTCAGCCTCCGAGGAACCACCAGCCAACGCGGCTGAGAAGATAGTAATCAGTAGAAGGAGAAACAGAAAATGCCATCGCTTGTGTTGCTTATCTCTCACTGCCATTCTGGCGGATCTCTCTGTTGAAGAAGAAGAAACTAGAGAGAGAGAAAGAGAAAGCGATGGACTCTTCTCAGTTCTCACTAATCTCTCTCTTTGTTCTCTGTTCTAGCAGGTGATATTTGAAAGCTGTGTGGAGTGGTGGAGGTAAGAATGAGAGATGACGTAACTTTTTTTTTATTTTTTGTCGGTATCTTTATTTTAATATGAAAAAAATTTCACATGAAAAACTGTGGAGACTTTTGCTTTTTTTTTTGTAATGGCCGTAATTTATGCAGCTAGTTTAAATTATATGCAACTCAGTTTAATAAAAAGGAAAAGAAAAAGCATATAACAACATTTTAAAGGGTATTTTAGACATTTTCTAATTATTTTCAGAATTTAGGTTATAATAATTTCAACATATTTAGCTATTTTTTGTGGAAGAGGAGTCACAAGTCAGTTGTAGTTTTTGTATAAAGTGTAACTGTTAAAGTCTTAATTAGCTTTTCTGTCTTATTATAATTATTATTACAAGTTTCCATGAAACGGTCTAGTTAATTAATTGATTAATATAATCATTATAAATTGTTTTGGATAAGCCAAGAATGTAGAATTTTTGAAACGGTACAATTTAATTTCCCGTCAGTGAATTATAACTGTCCGTTACTTAATAACTACTGTGTTTGACAGAGAATTTTGAATGCAAATAAACTATTGTCACAAATAAATTTAACCAATGTTTTGAGATCCAGTGCGATGTGTCCGGTCGAACCGGTTAATCCGGGATGTGNTATTGTGTTTTGATTTATTTATAATAATTATTAATATTTTATATTATATAATAAGTTATTTCATTTTTTTTTTATTTTATGATATTATAAATAAATATTATATTAATTTATTTATAAATATATTTAAACAGTTATATATTATTTATTTATTATTTTATAGTTGATCGGTTCAACCGCATCAACCCGGGTCGGATTTAAAAACATTGAATTTAACTCTACCACAACAGTTTTGTTTATTATAATCTCTTCAAAAGAAGATTCAATAATTCTATAAATTATTATGGATCTAAATGGGGTTTGAAGTATTAATAAAAAATAAATGGGTTTAAAGATCGACCTGGATCTTGCCCAGCAATAAAAACTTGGGTACTCAATGGCCTACTAATTAGAGACACCGACACGTGTGCAGTTCCTACAACCATAAATTTCGCAGTAATTCAGGTTTCAGCAGTTTATTGATGAGTGATGACCAGTTTATGGCCTGTTCCGAGCACCGACATTTTGAGGTGGGCCCACTATTAGTTCCCTAGAGCTCGACCGACAACTTAGTCAAAATAGTTTGACTTAAGCAACCAAAAGGTGATTAGCGACACTAAGCATGAAACTATACTATAGTTTATACACTTTCACTCTATGCCCATTTAGAGTAAAGTTTTTTTAAGAGTATAGTTCATAAAACACTCCATGCGCAGCGCATTTAGAACCAACATTTATAGAGTTATGTCATATGTGTTGTGACAGAACTCCACGTGGCAAAAATAGAGCTTCACATGGTGATAGAGATGGATCTCCAGTGCCTATGAGAATATTACACATCAAATTTTTTGATAATTTGGCCTAAAATTGCTTGGAAGTGAAAACGATTTTTTAATTATTGTACATTTATTTTCCAAATTAACCTATGGTTTTTATTCATATGAACTATGAAATAGCAAACAAACTTGTTTATTCACTCAGCACAATTTTATGTGACATTTGGTGTGTGTAACCCCGCTCAATTAACTAAATATCCACGTAATTCATTATGGTGTCGTCGGTGGGTCCCTTCTTCATTCCATCTTCCAAAAACTCAAATCTTTTCAAATGATTGAGTGCCACGTGTTTCTTCATGCCACCACATCACCGACGAACTCAAGCTCTAATATATATATTTTTTGTTTGCAACTCAAGACAATTGTCACATATATCAATAAAATAAAATATTTTATATATTTATTTTTAAATTATATCTCGTTCTAATAAACTAAAATAATAATAAAATTTTAAAATTTAATTAAACTTCTACGTTTGAACTATAAGATAAATAAGATAATACTCTCTGTTATGAATTATTTATGTTTAATAATTTTTTGTTGTTTCTGAAATATTGATTTTGTATATTTTATTTATGTAATTTTAATTTAAAATTAAATAATAAGTATATTTTGTTAGGAAAATAGAAAAATTAACTAATTAAAAACAAGAAAACATAAAAAATAAGAAAAAGAAAGTTGGAAAAATAAACAAAAAATAAAAATAAATAAAATTTTATTAATAGATGTGAAAAAATCTTAACATAAATTAGCAATAAAGAGAGTATTATTTAGGAAACAAAAATAATATTTTAAACGAAAAACATAATGATATACTATTTTTTATATTTTTTACCCCATGTGACTAAATAATTTAGTGGTGTAAATCTTCATTGGGAAAGTATGGTTCAGGTTTTGGCATGTGTATTACCAAATGTTATACTTATACCAATTATATAATTAACAAATAAACAATGGTACTACCAAATTTGTGTTCCCAATTTTATCAACAAATTAAACCATATACCATGATCCAATTCCAATCTCAAGACCAAGAAATGTGGATCTCATGTTAAGAATCTCTAAAGATATTCGTATGAGATTGGATCATCAACTTATTAACTTAAATGTCGTCTTTGTTTCACCCACAAAACAAATCATTATGAAACCTACAAGTCACAAAATTCAGTTCATCGACATGTTCTTGTAATAAGTCGTTACCATTGTTAAAGCTTCTTCACATGACCAAAGTGATCAAACTCTTTTTTCACCTTTTGCCTACTCTAATTAAATTCATGTTTTTTTGCAAATTATTTCAGAGTGATGATGATAACATGACAAGAGTCACTCGATGAATAAAATTCTATGTATAGTTTTTTTTTGTCTCGTTCTATCTCTTAGTATTAGATCCATCATATATAGTCCAAAATATAACATCATTTTATTAACTACAATATATTAAATTTAATGTAACAATAAAATCTCAGTGTTTAATTAGTTAATAAAATATGTTACTGATAAGATCTATCAAATCTTTGATATTAAATGATTAATTAAAGACTAATTTTGTATAAAGTGAAGAACTTTATAAGATATAAATATGTATTTTGCTTTTGTAGACGTTCATAATCTTCCACCGACGGTCCCAGGGACTTGGCATTTAATAAACGTGCCTCAACCTTAATGTTCGAGTTGTTATAGACCGAGTAAGTTCCTCCCCTTTTCTCATAATATATTTAACTATCTCATGAAACCCTCTTTGATCCACAAGGACCAAACCAAGATTTTAATAAACTTTATTGCTTTGAATTTTTCCTTCTACATGGATTAATCATCAAAAATCAAAATGCAAACTCGTTTAAAAAGAATAAAAACATTTTAAGTCATAGAGTTTGGCTCGACAAACTATACTCTTAAGTTAACCATATTAGTATTGGTTTCGTGGTTATGGCCTTATCAGCTGTTTTTAGTGTGACCGGCCCATATTTCTCTTCGTATTGATGGGCTTTAGGCCTTGATTTTTTTTTCAAGATATCTTACTCTACCAAATCAACAAATTTTAACTTGTTATATACTCGAAGGCATTCGGATTAAACAGATCGGGTTATTCGGTAATCAGATTGTTCGGAAAATTTAAAATTCACCGAATAAACCGAGAAAAAATTCTCGGATTAATTGGATCAAAATTTTTATTTAATCAATTTATTATATTAAAATTATATAATTTAATTTCAAAAATTAAATTTTAATCCGAATAAACCGAATAAAATAATTTTTTAAACCGATCCGATCCGATCCGAAATCCGAACTAGAAATAAAACTATGTCGATTAACTTATTCACCCATCTCCGATTAACCCGAATCCGAGCTATTTCGGATTTTACCGATCCGATCCAAAATCCGAACTAGAAATAAAACTATGTCGATTAACTTATTCACTCATATCCGATTAACCCGAATCCGAACTATTTCGGATTTTACCAATCCGATCCGAACAACCCGATCCGATTGACAATGTCATTTTTGTTACCACTTATTTTGTTGAATCCATTATTTAGTTATCATCTACTATGCTATGCTTAAAAGTTATTATTACAGTGACAAAAAGAAAAGTTTTTGTTCAAGTAAAATTTTTGAATAATTTTGAATATTATTAGTTTTTATTTATTATTAGTTTTCCCACAACGAGAAAACAAATCTGGGATCCGTCACCGTTGGAATTAATCTCCGGAAAGGCTTGTGGAGAGATGTCTATGGGAAGCAGTGACACGACTTGGGTTGGGAAGAAACCGATCCGTCGTATCGGCGGATTATCTGATGCTCTCTCCATCGCCTCCGATCTTGGTTACGCCGTCGCTCCTCCCCCTTCGCAGGTAACTTAACCAATCGCTTCCGATTACTTCATTAGCTGCTGCTGTTAGTATTAAGTTCACAGAAGAGAATGGTATGAGATCTGTAATTTTTCAATATATTGAATCTTAATTTTGCACTGAATTAGAGATTCAGATTACTACTGCTATTTTTATCTGTTCAATTTAACAATGTGATTAGTGGCTCAATCGTTTTCAAATCTAGGAAGAATTACAAAGCTTGACATTTTCAAATGGTGACGATTTGATAAGAGTGTTGAGAGAGTTATCTTCTGTTCAAAGGAAAATTGCAGATTTGCAGGTCGAGCTTCAAGGCAGGAAGGTATGATAGCTTATTGTTATCGTTATTGTTAATATATGTAACAGATTTGGTTGAATACTTAACTTCTTTGTTTGGTAAATTTCATTTCAGGATGATAAAAATGTGGCACATTTGATTCATGCAAGTGAAATGCAAATCAAAATTGATACTCTTTCAAGAATTACTCAAATACTAAAAGATGTTATACAAAACAAGGTGTAGAGAACTTTCTCTTTTTTCTTCAATTCATGAGCCTCCCTGTAGTTGATTGAAGTCTCTTACTTTAGTGTTCGGTTTATATAATAGGATCGCATCATTGCTCGTCTTCAACAACCTTATTCTCTAGATTGTATTCCAGTTGAAGCTGAATATCAAGTGAGTCTTGTCATTTTGCTACTTTGAGAACCAACTCAATGTTATTTCTCAAGTTATTTATAAACTTCTTGATTGGTATCTGAATGCTTTCTCTAATGGCTTTGTGTTTTTGTATCAGAAACAATTTTCTGAGTTGCTAATGAAAGCAGCCAGTGATTATGGCGCGTTAACAGCATCAGTTTCTGATTTTCAATGGACACAAAACTTTAAAGAACCTCCTTCAGTCTGGGGGGTATTGACTTTTTACTCTCTTTTACATTCATCTTCTACATTTACATTTTTAAGACATAACTCCACATTTTAGTTGCATATATTGGCTTTACTCTGTTGTTTTGGTTGGAACCTAATAAACTATTCATATTGTAAGAAGAACACTCTGTACTGTGTTACACTAAGCCATGCTATTTCAGAAACTGGATATGGAATACATTGCAGAATAATTCTATCTCAGTTAAAGATCCTGTTGCATAACAGATGATTTTGGTTTTATATGATATGATCTTAATCTCTTTACTTTTTTGATTTTCCCACAAATCATAGGAAATGCTGCGACCAATACCAGTAGCACTAGCATCATGCACGAGATTATTTGAGGCCATGTCTGCGATGAGAGAATCATTTGCGACTCTACAAGACCTTAGAGTTGGTAACTCTGAAGTTTCTTTACCAACAACACCAAGAGGTAACGAAATGACACATAGGGACTCAAATTGTGTGACTCCAACTCAAGGGAGAGTAGAGTCAAGCTTCGACGACTTAGCAGCTGTTGAGACCCAAATGATACAAAATAATGAAGAAGAAGAAGAAGAAGAAGTAGATGGTAATAACAATTTGAACAGGAGACTATCTTGGCCTTCTTCTGTAAAACAATGATCAAATTAAACAGTTGCTTTTGTCTTGGCTTGAGGTTTTTAAATATCGTTTTCTTAATCAGCATTTGTGTTATTAATGGATTTGAATCTATCTGAAAAATCTTTGAGTGAAACATGACAGTGTATATATTTTGTTGACCTTTGTTTTCCAAGTTATGTGTAAGTGTAACCTTCTAGTCTCCGAAATGAGAAAATTATGGCATAATGGGCCCAAACTTCTTATGGGCTTTAGCCCAACACAAGAAAAGTTCAATGGTTCTCGTAAGCGATAACTATAACTGTGTTTTCCATTTATTAATTGGTAAAATATGGTCTAATATTATTATAGTATGTATTGTAGACCATGAATTTAAGACAACTTTTAATTGAGAACCGCACCTAATCATATTTAGGAGTTAGCACGATGGTTCCATAGCCCTGTCTGGTCTAAAAAGTACATCTATTAAGGAAAACTTTAAAGGCAAACTAATATTTTTGTTATCAAAATATTATTACATGAAAATAAAAAAATAGTTAAACTTTGGTTATCGATAGAGTAAAGAATGTATAATAAGAAACACACATTTTTGTAGTTTTGTACAATAATGCATGTAACGTGATTTTGCGATAATGCATCATATGTTTGTTGTGACTTGTGTATAAGATAATTGCAAAACAAGAGTCACTTGCGTTGGTTTCTCAATTATTTAAGTAGCTTCTAGTAGATAAAATTATAAAGCGGCGTTATGGACCCACCACGAGCTCTCTTCACAAACAGAATCGATCACAT
>KE159121.1:59663-69917 GCA_000411055.1 Leavenworthia alabamica | reverse complement strand
GCCTCTTTTTTTTTAGCTACATTATTGATGTGGTTTCAATTCTTCTTTGATTGTTGCCTCGAGATTGTAATTTCTCCGGCGGATAGTTATGATTCAATCGTATGAGTTTTCTTAGATTTTTAGTTTCCGTAATCACAAAGACTCCTGATAATTTAATTTCGTAGCCACCATTAATTTCAACGGTAATAGCTTCATCATCATCTTGTAATTTCTCACTGGATTATAATTGTTTTTGTTGTTTACAGTGATTTTGAGCGATATTGATGTAAATAATTGGGAATTAGAGATCAATCATCTTTGGATATTATTATAATGGTGAATGTTTATGAAACTAAATGTGTTTTTCCCTTAACCAGTCTTCAGATCGGGTATGTTATTTCTCTCCCTCTTAATTCTCATTTTTTTTCCAGTTTCATAATGTTCTAGTCTCTGTAGAAAAGCATATGTATGTGATTTAGAGATCTTAACCTCCTGATGAATAGCTTCATGTTTGTTTCAAATAGAGTTAACTACATTGTTATGTTTTATTTTGCATCATATGCTCTGCTTATCTGATTAAGAAGCTTTGTTTTCAGAGATTTGCAATCATATCTCTCTGATCTCAGTATTTTCATGGGAAATAAAAGTAAAAAGATTTATATATTGGTGGACAATCGACCATGGTTGAATCCTGGTACTCGATCTGCTCATTTCTGGCAACTAATGGTTACTAAGGTTGTATAAGTTGTTTCAAGTATGGTTCTTGTTGTTGCTCTGGTGAAATTATATGTTGTATTGACCGATTTATTTTTGTTTTCAGTCCAGACTCTCACCTTTTGCAAACACAAAAGGTCGAGGGGAGAAGAAAAAGCAGAAGCAGGAGGAAGAACAGAAGCCTCAAGAAGGATGTTCTCAGTCCAACGATAAGAAAATGAAGTTGCTTAAGCAATGGTTCTCATTGATTGATGCAACAGCATTTTCGAAGAAGAACATACCTGCAAATAAACTGCAAAGCTCTTTGTATCTAACCAAGCAGCTGCACGAGACCTTGTATGGTTTAATCGTGTTTGAAATTGAATGGGCCAATGTGAGGGGTATCAGTTATTTGAATGAGCTACAGGTATTTCTTGCAACAGCACATTGATTTGATCTGACATTGTATGTTTTTCTTGTTTCTTACTGGATTTATATCTTTATTTAGACAGATACATCTCTTGCAATAGAAGCTAAGTTGATGCGAAGGTGGGAGTTTGAGAGTATCGATCAAGCTGTAAGAAGTATGTCTCACTGGTTCTCGGGAACAAAAGCTGAAAGGTCTTGTTTGAGGCAATATCTTGATTCAACTATAGGTATTGTCGTTTCTTATGAATGACCTCTTTTTACTCTGATTTAGCTTTGATATTCCTTTCCTCAGGCAGATTTGCTTTAGTTGATGATACATTGCGCATGCTTTAATTTTGCACCTTTCTGGTTCCCTAGCTACCTAAAATAAGCTTATAGTATTGTAACTCTTTCAGGAGAGGTATTTCATGATGCTGAAACGGATTTCTCAAAATCTTCTCACTTTAATGATGATGAAAACTTTGGTATCGACAATGTTTCTGTTGATAGTGACTACTCTCCTTGCTGCTCTAGAAGTGTCTTCAATGTTGATCATTCTACATCAGCTTATGATGAAAACGAGCCTCACACACCACCTCTAACTGGACCGTACAAGAGAAGAAGAGTAACTAAGGCAATCAGCACCGGAGTTGAAGTTGACTATATGGAGGAAACACCCAAAGAAGTAGATAACACGGTAGACCAGTGGGAAAACCATGTACCTGATGATGAGAACATCATCACTGAAGCAACTCAGTATAAGGATGTCCTAGTTCTTGTTAGGTTTGGTGATGGTGATCTCCCCTTCAAATTTCGAGAGGTGATAATGGCTGACTTACGCTTGCTTACTTTACTTGAAGCTGGTCTCCCTTCTTGGGTCTTGTTTCTGCAGTCTTATCCCGGTTTCTGTCATCTTTATCGACCCTGGATGTGCCTTTTAGCCAGAGCATTATATGTGATGATATCAGTCATCACTGTTGTGATTGGATTTTATGACCTGTACAAAAATGTCCCCGTTCTGAAGGCTACTGCATCTAGGTTATGTGGGCCACTCTTTGATTGGATTGAAACATGGGACATGGTGTCAAGGATAAAGTACTTGGGAACTATGTTGTTTCTTCACAACGTCCAGAAATCTATCAGATGGGCTCTGACAATGGCACGTGGGATGCAGTCATTTGTATCTTTACTCATAATGCCTCTTGTATATCCTCTATTAGAAGTTCTTGGTTTGCTCCTACCAGTATGGAATTCGTTGGCAGAAACAGTGGCAAGCTTGATTTCAGTGGTTTGGATAGTGATTGAGTCAGGTTACAATGTTGTTGGTGATTTGGTAGAGTTGGTACTTTTACCCATTTGGTTTATCGTCTCGCTAGTTTGGAACATCAGTAAGTAAAACAACCATACACTTAACCATAGCATAAAATCATAATCCTGATATTTGTTTTGTTTTTCATTTCGATGCTGCAGCAAATACTGTTTTGCTGCCTCTATTCTGGATCATATGGGAAGTAGTGTATGCACCGATCAGAGTGGTGGCTGCATTGACCAACTGTTTAAGTTTTTCCTTCTTATACATATTCGATGTTCTTGGAGATTTATGGAGGTACATGAGTAGCATAGTTCAGCTTGCATCAAATTCTCAAGCAGCTGTCAAGACTTATGAAGTCTCTATGTGGCGTACACTTTGGAACGATCTTTTTTCTCATGTGCGTAAATCATCTCAAGTATCTAAAGCATTGCAACTTAAATCATTACTAAATATGTTTGTTTTTACAGGTTTTTCGTGCGGTCAGGAGTATATTAAACGGTTTTGTAGTCTTTTTTGCTGCCTGTAACAGACATCGGCTTAGGTAAAGTGTTTTCACACATGTTTACACTTTACTATATGACCAGTTTCTGACATTTTATAACATTGCAGTATATATAATCACATACAAGAATTTATCCAGAGAGTACATGGAAAAACATCAAGAACAGAATCTAAAGACTCAAGAAAAAGCAAATCTGCTATGAATCATCAACGTACAGTGAGTTAATTCTATTCTCTTTTTTTTTTCTGGAACTCAGTTTTGGCTTTATCTGCTTTTTTCTCACATTTAGTTTTGATTAGGGAGACGAAACGAGAAGGAAACTACACCTTGCATAGATGATATAATTACTCAAGACAAGATTCTTAATTTGTTTGATTATTATTATTTATTACCAGGTATGATTAGTGTATAGAGAGATAGGTTTTTATACTTGTATCTCATGTTTTGTCGACAAGAAACACCTAAATCAGACAAATGATGTTGTATATATAGTTAAAGACTGAGTACACAAACTCTCAATTGATACAAGAGCTCAATTAAGTACACTGTGTTTTTTTTTTGTCATAATGTAACGTGAACATTTCTGTTTATATAAATATAAATGTATATATAATTCTTTATTTAGCTAAATGCTTTTACACTGACTTGAGAACATATATATATAGATCATTCATTACATTATATTATTAGTATACAAAAGAATCAAAAGAAAAAAGAATATAATCTTCTTCTTCTTCCAATTACTAATGTTATATTATTGATTCATCAGGAGAAAGAGAAACGACAAGAATTAATATGATGATTTCTCATTATTTCTCTTCTCCTTTTTGTAACTCAACTAAGAAAAATGAAAGGCTCAATGGACTGATCGATTGATCAAGAACCTTCTTGTTGTTTTCATTTTACCTACTTGTGCAAGAGAAAGACATTGGAATGTGTTTAAAGCTTGAAACATCGAATAACTCCATGAACTTTTGATCTGAAACTCTAGCTTTAGCAGCTGCAAAGCGCTTGTACTCGTCAAAGATTGATGCTAAGCACCATTTTTGGAGTTTCCTCATGCACCCTACAAGACACCCGGTTCTATGCTGCAATTATCATAACCACATTGTTTTGAGTCCAACAAAAAAATGAAAAAGGTCTAATAACATATATATGTAGCTTTTGATATTTAACAAGTTTACATACCTTGCCTCGATTGCAATGAATCAGAAGTGGATGGTTCTTCTCATCTAAAGCATTAAAAAAAGACAAAACACACAACAAGATTAGAAGACATAGAAATTTCCCTTATGTTTATTTTAGGGTTTTAATAATTTTATACCTAGAAGGACTTTGAGTGCTTCACGGATTTTATGGTCTGGTATATTATTTACACATGGTTCCTACAAAAATAATAAAAATAGATCATACTATATCAGTAACTTGGTAAGCTTTTAGTAACACACAACCCAATAAATATATCCAATGTGTAATTAATCAGAAAACTAGCTTGGTTAGGCTATTCCCTAGAGTACTATAAAAGAGCTGTGGACTATATATTATATCTTCTTGTTTTTAAAATTTTGTCACATCAAAAAATATACACAATATCAAAGAGGGTCCATCAAAAGTAACCAATAATGAAAACGAAAATGATCTGTTATGAAGACTATAGCTAGAGAGTTGTCACACCCCAACATAGAGAATCTTAGCCAATAAGATGATTTATAACCAAGAGAGACACAACAAACAATATATAAGTGTAGAATATCCAATACCCTTTTCTAGTCATATCATTCTAAGGCAGCATATAATTGTCACTTTACTACATGTTTGGTCTAAAAAAGACTAATAGACAAGCTATCACATACTAATAGAATTGACAACACAAGGCTAAGGTCACTATAACAAAATCATATTGGCACAAGCATATTTATACTTTCACTCTTTTCTCTTTTCGACTGTAAAGATGATCTTAGAACAAATCAAACTAGCCGCCCCATCACATGTTCATAAACTAGTTCAACTTAAGTTTCATGTTTGGTTGGCTTCTTATGGCTGGGTTTAAAAGTTAGGATAAAGATACTTTCAAGTTCATGACTCTACACTCAAGTTTGAGTAAGTCTCTCTTTTACCAACAATTCCTTGAAAAGTCTCATTTTTACCTAAGCATGAGGTTCTAAAACATAGTAAAGCAAACATATATAAGGTAGCTAGGTTAGGTATTAACCAACAATAACTGACACAACTTAACCATTCTATATTGACTTAGTAACTATCCCTCCCTACTAGTTGATATATATATGAAAACTTTTACCATTAATACATTTTAGAGAAGTCACTTTCTACAAAGTTTTCACCACCAAAACCCAAAAAAGTTGATAAATACTATATATTATATACTTTAAATACCACTTGGGCAACTTCAAGAAACACTTTTTTCTAATTTAAGATTGCATAAGATACCATCCCTATATCAAAGTGCGCACACACAACTAATATAAACCAAGAAAACAGTATAAACAGAAACACACAAAGGAAAGTGAAAGTGTCAAGTAGTGGATATCTGACAATACCTATAAAAGGCATGTTAATATCTATTTGACGTAGCCCATTATCTAATTATAAAAGAACCAAGTGGTATTAGTTGATCAAGGGCAAGAAAACAAAGAGTAGGGCCAATAAAGAAATGGTAAAGGACAGAACCAAGAAAGAATCCTTCAACTAAAGCAATAAAGAATGGTGTATGATTTTCATAGGCGGTCATATAAAAAAATATGTTATATATATTATAATAATTTATTTCTTTATAATGGTTCAAGTCCAAGACAAAAGAATCCACGTATGAAATGCCATTTTTCTTGTCTAAATTATGAGCAAATGACCACTCGATTTGAAGTAACATGTATTTAAGCAGAGTGTAATTAAAGAATAATTAAGAGAACATTTATAAGCAATTTAAATTGTGATAATTATAGAGATTAATACCAAAGTTTTAGAAATTCCATTTGTATAGGAATCATCTTTTTCATGATGCTTAGAGTTCCAAATGTGTAACCAAACCTCATTCTCTAATCCTGGAAGACACTGCAAAATTCAAGATATACAAAATATATGAACTTTCAAATGATCAAACACTATATTAATTTATGAAAATATAAAATACAAAAAAAGGATATAATATATAATTAATATATACCTTGGACTTGGAGCCTTCAATACCAAACTGAAAAAGCCTAATATCATTGGATTTGAGAAAGTGCATGTTGTTCTCTGGATACGACTCTGGACACAAAGATCTTAAACACACATTTCCCATACACAAAAACCTAATTAATATCAACAACTCAACTCGATTAACCAAAGAATAAGTTTTGAAAGCTTACATGATTGAACGAAGACCAAGATTCTTGAGGAAACTGAAGTTAGCTGAATCTGGAAATCCTGACCGGAATATACCATTATCAACCATTGCAAAGTTCAACGGTGGAATTAGGTTAAGTTCTTGGCTGGATTGAAATGGTGAAGCATCAAGCTGTGGAGATGTGTTGCTCTGGTCAACCTTAGATACCTCGATCGTATGAAAACACTCAACTCTATCTTCTTGATCCTCTTCCGTGGTCATGAACTTGTTCATCGTCTTCTCAATTAGTTTCATCCTTAACGAGTGTTGGATCTGAAGGTTTGATCTTGTGTTAGAAGTAATGGAGATTGGTAGTTATGAAACGAAGACCTTGCTTTATATAGACATGACATTGTAGAGAGAGAAACTAAGTTGTCGCTGTTGGACTTTTTGAGATATTAAAGAAAATATAAAAAGAAAAGTTGGAGTAGATGAACGAGACGTGAGTTTTCAATTATTTTTATTTTTTTTGGAAAATGTAAAAATAATTAGAAAATATTTATAGTGAAAGTGAAAATACGACTTTATTAAATTGAAGGAAAGCTATGGTGGTCGACGTATGAAAAGAAATGAGACGTATAAAATTATATAAATATATAAATTAATATAAAAAGGCTTTTAACCAAAAACAAAAGTAATAAGCTTACTGAGAAAACCACTAAAAGTATTTAATCTATGACAATATAAAATTACCATATAAGTTTTTTTATTACAGTCAACAAAATACACCAAGTTGTGACTATTAGGGATAAATGTTTAGTATCCGAGATTATGTATGAAATTTTACTAATTTATATATGAAATAATTTATTTATTAATTTTGAGTTAGAAATTAATAACTTAAATAGTATATCAGAGTTAAAGATTACAAATTACATATTAAAAAAGACGTAAAAGTTTTTCAGAGATTATGATGTGCGCAAATAGTATCATATGTCGTGGTCTCGTATTGCGGGGAGAGTTTGTCCATCAGAAGGGATGTCTTACATGTAAAACCGTACGTCGAAGATCCGAGAGTTGCGGAGAGAGATTATCCATCATGCGGATGTCGTATATGCAGAACCGCATGTCGAAAAATATTTATGTCATATAATCATCGTAAGTAGAAACTGTTTTCGCATTAAAAAAAAATGTGTAATACTCGTATCAATAGACGATAAGAAAAAAAATATATGAGTTTGATACATAGGTAATAAATTGTGCAGTTCAATCTATAGATCTAACCTAAAATTAGGTACACTAATAGTTACCCAAAAAAATCAAAATCTATAACTATGAAAATCATGTATTAGAAATAAATATCACACATCTAAAATTAAACATAAAACCTCACTAATATATAAAAGATATGAATTAATCTATTAATTATCAATTAATTAATTTTAATTTAAAAGGGTATAATTTAACTATGACATATAAATAGATCGATGCTTCAAATTTGAATGTGATTGTTTATGTTTATGTTTTATTATCATATTAATTTGGGAAAGTAGCAGTCTCTCAAGTTGTATTTTTACACTTTTGGATATTGTATTGTCGGTAATTAAAATATTAGACTTAGTCATACAATGAATGATTAAATATATAATAAATAAAGATGTTGTGGAGTGGTAGATGAATAGTTCGTGGACGAAGCTAGGTCCGTTCATTATTTTAGGATATGATCATCTCAATATTTTAATTTTTTTTCTGGCTCATTTGCGTATAACCAATTCTGGTAAACTCTATTTGGATTATAATATATTTTTAGTAAAATGTCTCAGTTTAATTTATTTTTTAACATGTGTTATAAAAAAATATAAGACCCTATGATTTATATATATATGACGCCTAAAACATATAATTAGATATTTTTTAACAGAAAAACATATAATTAGTGTCTAAACGATTTTAGTGTATACATCATATATTAATTTTAAAATACTCTTAATGCAAAATTAAGTTTGACTTTTCAGTCATGTTTTATAGATTGGAAAAATAAATAACTATATTTTATATTTTATATAGTTTATAGTATCATTAATTCTGTTGTCTAAAATATATTTGTAACAGTAATAGTTTATCCAAACATCTAAATAGTTTAATCCATTATAGAAATGTTGCTGTAACATCACAAATAAAAAATGTTTATCGTAATCACATCTATCGTTAATATTCATCTTAAAATTATATCAGATTTTTCTAAAAACTATAATGTAATAGACGAAAATAAATTATTATAAAAAATATTATAAACTCATTATATTATAAAAAAATAAAAGATTGTATACATTATAAAGGTTTCAACATTGGTTTATGGCTTTTATTTGAGATTTTTTTTCTTAGTAGTTTATAAACTCAGTTGAGTTTATAGTGTTAGTACAAACGCTGTCTTTAGTGATCATAAATTCTATGATTAGTTCTTTCAGTATTATTTGGGGAAACACTAGTTAAGTGATTTGTTCTTTTGCCCTTTTCTCCATTGCTTTCTTAAAATAAAAATAAAATTATAAAATTAATGGAAAAACTTGGAAAGGCACATTCTTTGGAATATGCTTCATGTTTGGGTATCGTTATTGGGTCCCGAGCTGAGCTGAGCTACCGTTAAAAGCTTCTGTGTTTTAAATGTACAGTTAAACCCTAATTGTTTTTAATTTATTTATTTTGTTATAATTAATTTTATATTAATTCAAGCTTTACGTATTTAATTAACATTTGTTTAGATAAACTGGGAGTTATGCAATTAAATATTTCTATAAAATATTGTATTTTATTTTACTTTTTACAAAAAGAAATTAATACAAGCTAATTTAAGACAGTGAATGTTAGAATGTGTATATAATTAGTAACTACCAAGTACAAATAAATTACTTCTTTTAGGATTAAACTGGTCAAAATGAAAAGAGTTTTGAGTAAAATAATATTATATTAATTAAGCTTTAAATTATTATTCCACTTAATAAGACTTCACATAAGTAAGTGGGAATTTTAAGAGAAAAGATTCGTCTCTCTCTCCAATTATATAAGTGTATGGTTCTCAAGTTGGTCATTACTGTGGAAGATGAGGAGAAGAGAAGCCGATACAATCATTTCAACCTCTCTTTAACCCTAATGGACATGACTCAAAAAACCATATCGTATAAAATATATTCTATGTCTAATTATTATATGCTTTGTCTAATTATTATATGCTTTGTCTTTAATCCACAAATAAATACTAATCCTAAAAACAAATAGAATTCACTAGACCATAAAATATTTCTTATATTAGTCTATTTTGATTAAATTAATTAAATGATTGTACTTAAAATTAAATTCTAAAAAGTTTAAGTCATTACAACAAATTAATTCTAACTAAAATGAAATTTTAAATCGGAATAATGGTCAAATCTGATGAACCAGCAGATTTGGACTGGACTTAAAAGTTTTATACATACGTATGCATGTATTTTAAAAAACCACCGAATATTTAGATTTCATTTGATTTTGGAATATTTCAATGATTAACAATACGTAAAAAAGCTGAAAATATATTATTCACAACAGATAAAGAATCAAATATATTTAGAAATTTTTTGTATCTAAGTAATCTATGTTGATCCATTCTTAACGATTTTATGTATCACTATAAAAAGTAAATTAATCAATAAACAAAGTGAAGCAATTGGTCAAGTGGTCAAATGTATTACATAATTCATTATTTAAGAAGGTGTAATATTTTAATTATTTTCTTTTGTAAAGTGCGAGCCGTCGTTTGATTAAGTGTCATTTTTTTTCAATTTTGAATCATAAGTTTGTCGAGTTAGGTCCTATTCGTTTCCTCATCCAGATATTGCATCTGGATGCAAACGCTCAGATGTTGTTCGTTTTTTTTATATAATTTTGCATTCAGATGCTGAAATGAGATATTTGAGATGCTGAAATGAGATATTTGAGATGCTAAAAAAATGAGCTTCCAGATGCTGCATCTGCATCTCAAAATCCAAAAGTCTAAAA
>KE159121.1:27008-49133 GCA_000411055.1 Leavenworthia alabamica | reverse complement strand
ATAAACAAATATCACATATAGCATAATTTAATCATATTATAAATTATCAATATATAAAAACAAAAAATATAAAATATATTCACATCTTTTTAATACATATTAAATAATATACTCATATAATCTAACTAAAATATATATATTTTAAATATATTTTCCCGCGCGAGACTCGCGGATGATATACTAGTTTTTTAATATTCCATCACTCCAAAGGGTTCCCTCCATTCTTCTGGCTTTTCTAAAAAATCCCAAATAGACTGACGGAGACGAGAAAATGAGCTAATCCTTCTCTGTTCTTCTTCTCCTTTGATTCACCTACAAAATCTGCTTCTTAAGCCCTTTCAAGGTACTCCGCCATTCTCACTCGACTTTTCAGTTTTTTCTTCTTCTTCTTCAATTGTTTGTAGCACCGTTGCTATTAGCTGATTTCGTTTCCAGTCGGAGAAATTTTCTGAACACCGTCGTTATCCTGTGTGATCTCCATCGAGAAGATCGTCGATAGCTGTTATTATTGTTGTTGATTCAAAGCTAGGTTTAGCTAGATTTTCTCGTTTTTATTCCCTTGACAAAAATTGCATGAAGCTGGATTTTGTCTATTGGTAGTTGTTTGCTTTTGGTTTCTTTTGTTTCCTTTTGTCAATCGATGTTATGCTACTGTATGACATATATGATGATACTTTGTAGCATGTTGTTCACTGTAATATGTAATGGATTTGTGAGTTTGCCACTAGTTTGTTTGATGTTTTGGCTGATTTTTGCCTACATTGTAAACCAACCTTTAGTTTTCTCTCTTGCAGATTATTTTACTCAAGAAGGATGGAGAAATCTTCATCTCTGACACTGCCACCCGAAAGTATAGAATCAGAACAGCTCAGGAATCGAGATTATGCTATCACGACTAGACCTTATGAGGGTGGACGCACAGGAAACCGAATAGAATTGTGTACCAATCACTTCATTGCTTCTGTTAGACAGCCGGATTTAGTATTTTACCAGTACACTGTAAGATTGTTTAGTCACTTTTCTGCATTGTGTTATCAGACTATCAGTGTCTGTCTGTGTGTGTGTATGGGATCTTTAACATATCTGTGTTTTTTTTTTGCAGGTTAGTATAACCGCAGAAAATAGTGACAATGTTGATGGGAAAGGCATATGCAGAAAGGTTATGAACCAACTAGTCAAGACTTACGTTTCTGATCTTGATGGTAAAAGGTTGGCATATGATGGAGAGAAGACTTTATATACTGTTGGTCCTCTGCCACAGAACGACTTTGACTTTCAAGTTATCCTCGAAGGTTCATTTTCAAAACGGTATGTCACCCTTATATAGATTGATATTTTATCTTCTTAAGATGCGCAAGTTAGATCTTGTTGTTGTTCCTTGCTAACACGGTCTTATTAATTTTTGTAGTGATTGTGGTGTCTCTGATGATGGCAGTCCTTCTGGTACTTGCAAGAGATCAAAACGTTCTTCCTTGCCAAGAAGTTACAAGGTTCAGATACATTATTCTGAAAAAATACCGTTAAAGACCGTTCTTGTCACACAGAGTGGAGCTATTACACCAGATAAGAGTGCTCAGGATGCACTTAGAGTGCTTGACACTGTACTGAGGCAGCAAGCAGCTGAAAGGTGCATCGTTCTATCTATTTGTTTATGTTTAGTACATATGTTCATTGAAAAGATACTCTCTACACATGGACAAACTTTTATCTCATTGTTTGCAATTTTTGACAATCAGAGATGCTTACTGTAGAAAACTGTTGATTATGCAGGGGATGCCTTTTGGTCAGACAGGCATTTTTCCATAACGATAGGACCTATGTTGATGTTGGAGGAGGTGTAAGAGGTATTCGAGGTATCCACTCAAGCTTCCGTCCAACCCATGGAGGACTCTCGCTTAACATTGGTAATTTGCAGAGTACCTTTCTCATCTTCAGCTTTCATAAACCTTGTTCATAGTTTATTAATTCGAAAACTGGTTGTTTTGTGAATGGTTTGCAGATGTCTCAACAACAATGATCTTAGAACCGGGTCCAGTTATTAAGTTCCTGTTAGGCAATCAGGGTGTTGAGTCACCAGGACAGATCGACTGGATTAAGGTAGTCTGACTTTCGAAGGCAATAATTGAGAACATGCTGGTTGCTTTTGTTTTTGAGCTTTTTATTTCTCATTTAAACTTGGCAGGCCGCGAAAATGCTTAGACATATGAGGGTAAAGGCATCACACCGTAACATGGAATTTAAAATTATAGGTCTAAGTCCGAAGCCGTGCAATCAGCAACTGTATGTTCCTCATGTTTGTGCTTTCAATATAAAATTTGTTCTCTTTATCAGCTTTGTGACTTTCTTCATCGTTTTCCAGGTTTTCAATGAAAATTAAAGATGGTGAATGTGAAGGACAAACTAGAGAGATTACTGTGTATGAGTATTTCAAGCAAACTTACACAGAGCCTACTGATTCTGCGTACTTGCCATGCCTTAATGTTGGCAAGCCAAATCGCCCCAACTATCTTCCACTAGAGGTATGCATCTCCAGCATTTTTCCTTCTTTTTTTTTAATTTTGTTTAGTCTATTCTAACACTTTTGTTTTTCTTATATATTTCATTTCTAATCCTTTTCTTGCAGTTTTGTAGTCTTGTAACTCTGCAACGTTATACAAATGCATTGTCAGAGAGGCAAAGAGCTTCACTTGTTGAAAAATCGAGACAAAAACCTCTAGAGAGAATGAAAACACTCAATGATGTGAGCTTCGTTTTCTGACCTCAGATAATAATTTATCTATCTTGGATGGCAGATATTGTTACTGACTAGAATTGTAGGCAATGAGTACCTACTGCTATGACCAGGACCCATTTTTGGTTGGATGTGGCATCTCCATTGAAAAACAAATGACTCGAGTTGAAGGCCGGGTTCTGAAACCTCCAACGGTAAATCTAATTATGTTTTGTTTGCAAACAGATATGCACTGCCATGCCCGTTATAGTCCCATATTGTTCCATTTGTATTATACAGCTGAAGTTTGGCAAGGATGAGGATTTTAAACCTTGCAACGGACGGTGGAACTTCAAAGACAAGGTAATTCATAACTGTGTACCAATTTACTATATTCATTCTTGTGTTTGGATTGAACCTATTATTTTTCCTTTTAATTTAACCTTTGCTTCTTTCTTTTCAGTTGCTTCTAGAACCCAGAGCTATAAAAAACTGGGCTGTCGTCAACTTTTCTTTTCCATGCGATAGTAGTCGCATTTCCCGTGAGCTCATAAACTGTGGCAGGAGAAAAGGAATTGTAGGTTCAATAGATACTGTCTCCATTTACAAATGGTGTGTAGTGCTTAACTGTCTGGTTATTAATAGAATTTGGTGTGTTAAACCGCAGGAAATTGATCGACCTTTTGCATTACTTGAAGAGGATCCCCAGGATAAAAAAGCAGGTCCTGTTGAAAGGGTAGAAAAAATGATGGCAAAGATGATGAAAAAATTTCCAGATCCTCCTGATTTCATCCTCTGTGTCCTGCCAGAACGGAAAAACTCTGATATCTATGGTATCATCTCACCTTTTTCCTGCAGAAATTAAAGTTTTAACTCTCTCACATAACTGGTCTTTGCAAACTATGAAGGTCCCTGGAAAAAGATATGTCTCACTGAAGAAGGGATCAACACACAATGCATCTGCCCTACCAAAATGAATGACCAATATTTCACCAATGTACTTCTCAAGATAAACTCGAAGGTATATCACCACCCAAGCTATCACTTAAAAAAATCTTACCCTGTAGTTTTGTCTGTAAATGACTTCTTTACCTCTGTCTCAATCTAGCTTGGAGGCATAAATTCTCTGTTGGAAATGGAAATCTCTTGCAAGATTCCATTGATAAACAAAATTCCCACCTTAATATTGGGTATGGATGTATCTCATGGATCTCCAGGTCGTGCAGGAGCTCCTTCAGTAGCAGCGGTATTGATTACGTTTCTTCTCCTTTGTATCTTCATTGCTTCTGGTTTTCTTATGGTCTAATTTCTTTATCTGTCTACTCTCTCGCTACAAGGTTGTTGGTTCAAAATGCTGGCCCTTAATCTCAAGGTATAGGGCAGCTGTAAGAACTCAGTCCCCAAGATTAGAGATGATTGATTCGCTCTTCCAACCTATTGAGAACATTGAGAAAGGAGATAATGGTATCATGAAGTATGTGACCCTAGTTTCTCACCTTTATTTTTTTTATTAATTCAGTAACTCATTAGTTTATTCTACCCAATATGTTCAACTACCTTCTCCATGATTAATATTTTTGGTTTCCAACAGCGAACTATTTCTAGAGTTCTACAAAACAAGCAGGTCAAGGAAGCCTAAGCAGATTATCATTTTCAGGTATTAGAATTTTCTTTACTGTTTCTAACTGTTGTCTAACCTCCAATATCTAACAAAAGGTTTATCATTGAACAATCTTTGAGCATTCGATAGGGATGGCGTAAGTGAATCACAGTTCAACCAAGTCTTGAACATTGAGGTGGACCAAATTATAAAGGTCTTGTTTCAAAGTCCCTTGGCTGGTTTCCTTTCGGCTTCTATCAAATTCGGTTTCCAATCTTTTATTTCAGATTCTAGTGAAAGTATTATTTAACAATCTTGCTTCATTTTTCACATGGTGCAGGCATATCAACATCTTGGTGAACCTGATGTGCCTAAATTCACTGTTATAGTATGTCAGAAGAAACACCACACCAAGTTGTTTCAAGCTAAGAGTCCTGAAAATGTTCCTGCAGGTAAAAAATCTGCATCACTCAATCTAGGATTCAATTTCGTTCGAGAACTGTTTCCTCATAATCCTAGTTTGTCAGGAACCGTCGTGGATACAACCATTGTACACCCGACAAACTACGATTTTTACATGTGTGCTCATGCAGGAATAATAGTAAGTCTAGACCAAAAAAAAAAACTTATGTTTGTGTAACTTCATAAGTTTCACTCCTCACACCCTTTCTATATTTCTTCCCTTGGCGATCTCTCAGGGAACGTCAAGACCAGCTCATTATCATGTTTTACTCGATGAGATTGGTTTTGAAACCGATGACTTGCAGAACCTCATACATTCTCTATCCTATGTGTAAGTTCTCACTAATGTCACTTACAAAAGGCCAACTTCACTTTACCATTGATAAGGTCTAATTAATCTTGATCATGATTGTTAACAGCAACCAACGGAGCACAACTGCAACGTCGATTGGTAACACTCCCTACTCAAACTCTCTTCTAATAACAAAATGCATACCTCCTCTTTTATCTTTAACTTAACTAACTCAACGTTTTTTGCGTCCTCTCTTTGTGCGTTTTGTGATCTCAGTGGCTCCTGTGCGATACGCTCATCTCGCAGCAGCTCAATTTGCGCAATTCACCAAGTTTGAAGATATAGTGGAGAACGAAAACATTCCAGAGCTTCCCCGCTTGCATGAGAGAGTCGAAAGCAACATGTTCTTCTGCTGAGTGATAAGTAATTTTGCTTCTGCATCTAACCTAATGGTCTCATTAGACGAAAGTTTATCATTTTGCATATATTCTATATCATCTAGCGTACAGTTTATGTAGGAGTATGAAGATAGAGCCTCGCGCAGTACAAAATAGGCTCATAGGCTTTGTTATTCGTAGCCCAAGTTTGATTACTAAACGACTGCGTATTGTTGCTCCTAAACCAGCGATTTACAAGCTTGGAGTTTATGTTTTTGGATTTTGTTCTTAGCGTTCAATTTTGAATTAAGAAAACAGTTCTAAAGGTTTCTTAAAATTAAATGTAGAAAATAGTTGAGAAGTAAAAGGGTATTTTATTTAAAAAAAAAAAAAAAAAGTATTTTACTATTTTTATTGTAAATTTCTCTATCAGAAAATAAAAAGAGTAAAGGAAAAGAAAACTATTGACGTAAAGTATCAAAGACGGTCAAACCGGTCTAACAAACCGCGTCAAACCCACGTGCACTACACTCAGACTTTGTAATGAAGTGAACGTTACCATAGACAATCTTTACCTTTCAGAATTCTTGCGTGGCATAATAGTGATGGGTCAGTATCATTGCTCTTACACTACTGCTCCACATAGCAGCAGAGCATAACTTTCTCTTACAAAACCATATTTTTCCACATGTGGGACCTACATAGCTCTGATGCAAGAGATTTCTTGAGCATGAATCAAACTCGATTTTACCTTTTTACCCCTCTGAACTTGTTTACTTTCGACTAGAGTCACTGCCCACTGGACGAGTCAAGCTTGCCTTTATCCCAACCCCAATTTACTGCTATTTTTCATTTACTTTTTCTTTTCTTTTATTTCTTTTAAAAACAAAAATTTAACAAAGTTTTCTATTTTAATTATTCCACTTTTGCGAATCGTTTGTGTTTGTCCCTCAAAGATGTCTAAAGCCAGTTTGACTTAACTGGCTTTTATTATTATTTTATATGGAATCATAATTCTTAATGCAAAACTATTAATTAGTACGATGCCCTCGTACATGCTACTAATAATATACAACACAATGGTACTTGTGTTAACCATTGAAACACTTGTGATAGTTTGTATAGAAACTGATTTTACCGAGTTAAAACGTGTGTCTAAAGATGCGGCAGGTGGAAACTGCTACCCTAAAACAATGATGTTTTTTAAGTTGGATAAAAGATTTTGCATATGGTCAAAGATCCTTAACAAAAAAAGGAAAATAATGTATAAGTTCGGACCACAACAAAAGGTGATCACTGATCATAAGAAAGCTCCTCTCAAAAAAATATTGAATGGTTGGTATAGAAACAAGAAAGCTAGATTCTCTAATATAAGGTTCATTTGTATCATTGTATGTCTTAGGAGTCGTGTTTCTAAGTAAGCCCATAAAACATTCAATGTGTAGGTACGTCAGCGACTACTGCATGTGAATCCTCGAACCAAACACCAACCCATAAGGCTAAAAAATGATAATCTTATCACTCTTTCATGGTCATGACAATGCATACATAACCGATTGTCCGGTTATGCATTGTTCATTCTGATTTAGTCGTTCTTCAAACCATTTTCACTTTATTTATATATTTATTTTTTCATTGTATTTATGTTACAAGGCATAACTATAGGAAACGAGTCTAGTACATTGGCCAAATATTCTTGAATATTATTCACACTATGGTTATTGATAATCTAGTATACTTTAAATTCTTTATAGACATATAATTTAATAGTTTGGTGGTTCATAAAACTATCCAAAATAATTTGTTTGAGATTTAAAAATATATTTTTTTTTTTCAAACAAATATTTCAGAATTCTCAAGGTTTTATTTTTCCAAAATTAATTTTCAAATTAAAATTTTAGTTTTTGAAAGTTTAAGTCATAATTTTAAAAGTAAAGACGAACATATTGAAATTATAAATTATTGTAAAATTCAAATTGATAAAAAAAAAAAAAATTAGAACAAACAATCAAACGCAACTATGAGTCTTCTTCAGCCAGCCTGAGAGTGCAACTACATTGTTTAATTAACCGAATACAGATTTGGTCATTAAGCATGAGTAGGGCCTACATCAGAATCAAGCAGGTCTTAACCGCAGATTTATATTATTTTATAAATAAATGTCTCTTAATCTTATAATTATTTTTTTTAATTAAATAAAGTACCGTGCGTCTCACGCTTTCCTTATTTTCTCTATATGACGAAAATACCCATCACTTCTTTTTTACTCTTTCCTTTTGTTTGGTTGGAGTCAAAATTTGTTTTTTATGTCTGAATTATATAATACTATAAACTATTGTAAATAGCAAATAATATCTTCCTAATTTAAAACATTTTTAGAACCAAAATAATTTTTTTTCTTCAAAATAACAAAGTTAGCTTAAACATAAATTTATATACTGTTGTCATATTAAAAAATTCATAATTATCTTTAAAAATGACTTAAAATCAAAAATTTAATAAAGTTTTAAATTAAATTAATATTACGTGTTTTAATTTAGAGGATTATGAGTTTGAACTCAAAAATTACTGGTAGTAAAAATGATTTGAAACTATTTAATTTAAGATTAAGTATCTTTTATTGATACATTATTTATTTAGAAGAGCTCATGAGTCAATAGATACATTTATTCATTCTTCATACTATAGTTGGGCATTCTTCATACAATTTATTATGTTAAATATATATATATATATATGTAGACTAATAGATAATGATATAATATGTTGACAAATAATAAAGGTAAAATATAGTTTTAAGTTAGTCAAGGATAAATACATATTGTAAAACATAAATGCTATTAATAATTATATTAAATTAAAGTTTATCTTTATTTTAACCAAATTTAATGACAAAACTATGTGGTGTGTTTTTGGTCAACCAACTATGTTTTATAAGAAAATTTATAATTTGATAAGATTTATTAAAGAGAAATCAAACGTTAGTAAATTACAATCTTCAAAAATTGAAAAAATTCAGTATTAATCTATTAAGATTTACTATCATATGCTATAATCAATTTTTATTTTCACTAAATTTTTAGAAATGTTTTTATTGTTTGAATCAAATAAAAAGAATAAGAATACAGTGGGTCCCGCAAAGTTCATAATCCGACGGCTCGGAGAGAACCAACACATAAGTTTGATGAACATATAAGGGTAATAAAGTAATTTCCAAGCGACCGGCAGAATTTATTAATCCGTACACGAGGGGGCCAAAGACTCATTACTCAGCATTTGTTATATTTATTTTTTATTTTAAATCAAAATTTTATTTTTTTTCTTGTATTCACATTGAAAAGTGAAAACACATTATAACATTGGGAAGAAAAAGGCAAAATAAAAGGAAGATCCGAAAATTTTCCCCCGAAAATCTCAGATTCTGCAAAAAAAAAAATTAAAAAAAAGGAAATCGTTAAAGAGAGAATAAGGAAAACGATTTGTTCTTTCTTCTATATAATTTTCCTTATTCTTTTTGATCATCTTTGTTTTATTTGATCATTGTGATCATCATCTCTTACTTACACACACATATAGAATCTGAAGATAAGACACGAATAAGATTGTATCTGTGATTCATACCAAAGCTATGTCTGAAACTCAACAGGTTCAGAACACTACTGATTCGATTCCATCTCCTGAGAAATTTGAAGGTAAATTTTAAATCAAAGATCTAATTAAACGTGTTTTTGTAATGTGTTTGATGATGATATAAATTATGTTATTTTTGATTCTGATCATTCAAAGTTTGAAAATTTAGAGGTGAATACGAATATGTCTTTATTGGATTCTTTGTGTCGGATCATTGAATTTGATCACTTGTTCAACATTTATGGAAATTAGAAGATGACATTACATCTTCTGATTAATTTATTTGAAAAAGTTTAGATTTTGATTTCTCTTTGTTTGGATTTTAAAGTTTTGACATTTTCTTATTTGGCTTTATCTAGTGATTGAGATTATATAAATGTTTCATCTCTTGTGTTCTTCACTTCTTTGTGTTATGGTTTTATAGATAACTTCAGGAGTATGAAAGTTAATGAAGACAATACTGATCAAAGTCTATATCCTGATCGTCCTGGTGAGCGTGATTGCCAATTTTTTCTAAGAACTGGGCAGTGTGGTTATGGAAACACTTGTCGATACAATCATCCTCTTACTCATCTTTCACAGGTTTGAGAAACTTATATAGCTTACTCTTTTTGTAACCTTTCCTTGTTTACAAACTTTAGTTTGTAATAATTTGGTAGGGTGTGATTTATTACAAAGACCAGTTGCCTGAGAGGATTGGACAACCAGACTGTGAGGTACACTGCTTATATTATACTTATCATCTCATTTTTGTGTTCTTGAGTTTGTCTGATAAGTTTGAATTAGATCTGTCTTGTGTTGTTGCTTGTGTGGAAAGTGTTACTAGTTTAATTTTTCTTTGAACATATGCCTCTTTTGTATGCGATTTCTTTGTAGTATTTTCTCAAGACTGGAGCTTGCAAGTATGGTCCAACTTGTAAATATCATCACCCAAAGGACAGGAATGGTGCTGGACCTGTGTTGTTCAATGTTCTCGGTTATCCTATGCGACAGGTGAGAACACATTGTGTCTACTTATCCTATTTTGATCTACCAGTTTCGTACTTTAATTTGTTTCTTGTCTCTTCAGGGTGAGAAGTCATGCCCATATTACATGCAGACAGGAATGTGTAGATTTGGAGTTGCTTGCAAATTCCATCATCCTCATCCTCAGCTTCCTAATGGCCACTCTACATATGGAATGTCAAGCTTTCCTTCTGTTGGTTTTCCTTATGGTGGTGGCATGACTATGATGGCTTTGCCTCCTGCTACATATGGAGGAGCTATGTCACATCTTCAAGTTCCTCAGTCTCAGGCAACTTATATGCCTTATATGGTTGCACCTTCCCAAAGCCTTTTACCTCCTCAAGGCTGGGCTAGTTACATGGTAACTCTTACATTCGTTAACTCAATTCAGAAGCCTTTCACTTGCCTTTAATTTTCTCCTTTTTATGTGGTTCAGGCTCCATCTAACCCTATTTACAATGTGAAAACTCAACCTGACTCGAGTTCAAGTGCATCAATACCTGTAGCTGTGACATCACATGATCAGAGTTTTCCTGAAAAAGCTGAGTGTAGGTTTTTTATGAACACTGGAACCTGTAAATATGGAGATGATTGCAAATACAGTCATCCTAAAGAAAGGATGTTACAGTCACCACTCTTAAACCCTATTGCTCTTCCAATAAGACCTGTAAGTCTCTTACCTAATTGACATCAACAGAGCTTCTAGTGACACTAATTGCTCTGCTTTTACTGTGTTCAGGGACAACCAGCTTGTGATAACTTCAAGGTCTCTGGATTCTGTAAGTTTGGAGCAAGCTGCAAATTCGATCACTCAATGTCAGTTAACCCTTATAACAATACGGGTTTGGTTGTATCTTCTCTGCCTGCTCCTTATCCTTATGCACCACCAGTTTCAACTAATCTGAGGATCACATCACCACCAAGCCACTCTGATTCAACTACCATCTCCAATGGTAAACTTGCTGCAGAGAGTCAAAGCTCAGAGACTGAGAAGGTAGATGATACTCCTGTTCAACCAGAGAAATCAGAAGTGAAGGAAACAAGCCGCTCTGATTCAACCACCCTGCCTAATGGTAAAGCTGGTGAAGAGAATCCAACTTCAAAGACTGAGAAACAAGAAGATGATCCTACACAACTGGACAACTCAAAAGTGCAGGATTCAACTGATAATTCTACATGATCATGATCTCAGAATCAAATATCATTCTCATCATCTGGCTGAGTCTTTACATCTCAGGGTATCTAATGATCTCATGCTGATCTCTCTGCCCTTTTTGTTAACTTATTTTTGGAAGGAGGACTTGGAAATGTTTTTTTTTTTTTGGTTTCGGAGACAGTCATTGGTAAAACACAATAGGAAAACTGAACAGTGTTTTGAATTGGTTAATAAAACTTGACATCATTTAGCAATTTTCATAACTGCTAACCAATATATGATTTAGCAATTCCGGTATAGTTTGGTTTTTTAGGATTTTGGATATTTTGGTATTAGATGTGTATGATCATCTATTCAGGTATTTTATACTTTTCCTTTGGATTTGTTTTGGTAATATCTAGTTTTGGATTAGGTTCGAGTATCAGAAATATTAAAAACTATAGTTAATTAAATTAAAATAAAATTTGGTTACACTAAAAATCATTTCAAATCTTAATTCAATAAAACCCCTTAATCGGTTTAGATTCGATAACCATAATCGGTTATTTGGCGCGGCATATACATCTGCCTGAGTCAGAGGCTTTACCTACAAAGAAAGAACGACCATCTTGTGCTGATGTGTCACGATGTTATTGGTTGACATACGTAAATCCACGGAGCTTGTATTCTTAATTCTGCTGCTTCGCAGGATCGCATAGAATGATAGAAGAATACAATTTACAATTTGAGAAAGAGTGAAAGAAGAAAAAAAGAGTGAAAAATGTACAAATCACCATTAACGTTGCTAACGCTTCTTTGTCTAGGTTCTGGATTCTTCGATCTCGGTTATGCTCTTTACGGATCTTCGTCTCCTGTTGTTCAGCTCACTGCTTCTAACTTCAAATCCAAGGTATGGCGTCATCTTATGGTCTATCATCACTTTTTGTTGTATATGCATATATTTCTCTATTGTTTCTAATCTTTTGCTTTCAATCGTCGTTGAAGATTGATCCGAGTTTGTAGAAGAGTAGGAGCTGGGTGTTAATGTTTTAATTCTGATGTTTTTTACTCGGTTTAAGCAGTGTACAGATTAGATCCGGTTTTGATTTCGTGATTCATAGTTATGCGATGATAGATGCTATTTATTGTTGTAATTGTTTGTATAAATGGAAATGAGAATTGATATGTGTTATTAGTGTTGTTTTAACTTGGTTTTTAATTGCTACAGGTTCTTAATTCAAATGGAGTTGTTTTGGTGGAGTTCTTTGCGCCATGGTGTGGCCATTGCAAAGCTCTAACACCTACATGGGAAAAAGTTGCTAATATACTTAAAGGAGTTGCTACCGTTGCAGCTATTGACGCAGACGCTCACCAGTCTGCAGCTCAGGTTTGTCATTTGTGTTGTTATTATGAGTTATCTAATAGTGAAACAGTCATCCAAAGCTTCTATTTTTACTTTGTTACTTGTAAAATAGACAAGATGAAAACTTCATTTTTGTGAACTAGAAATCTATAATGCACAGAAGTTAGTTTCTGGCTTTACCTGATTGGTTTTTTTCTTTTAATATTTGGTTGTGATACTGACAAAGTACTCTCTGGTTCAGGATTATGGTATTAAGGGTTTCCCAACTATTAAAGTTTTTGTTCCTGGAAGGCCTCCGATAGATTACCAAGGAGCAAGGGATGCCAAATCCATTGCTAATTTTGCTTACAAGCAGGTTCATCACATTCTCCTTATTGATTCTTCATTACTTACTTTTTATAATTTCAAGTTCTTATATGTGACATGATTGTGTACATTTAAAGTCCCAATCAATATGTTTTTGCCACAATAAACAAGAGTGACCTTTACCTTGTTATTTATTTTGGCCGTATGCCATTGTTATGCAGAAGAACTTTTACACTTTTGATAGTTTTATACCGTCTTGAAGATAAGTACCAAAAATATACTACCACCTGTACCATGGTTTTTTAGCAAGTTTAATTTAGTAATTGAAGAACCGCAAGTGGTCATTTTGTCATCTTAATTTGCATTGCACATATAACATGCTCCATCAAACTCGTGTACCTGCACTCAGATAAGCTGATTGCTGTTATATCTTGCTTTTCAGATCAAGGCTCTTTTGAGTGACCGTTTGGAAGGCAAAAGTAAACCAAATGGAGGAGGATCTAACGAAAAGAAATCTGAATCTAGTGCATCTGTGGAACTGAACGCTAGCAATTTTGACGAGTTGGTCATCAAAAGCAACGAACTCTGGATCGTTGAGTTTTTTGCACCTTGGTAAGTAGTGTTTATAAGCCCAACGAACTGTTCATGCCTGTAAACTCCCTCGGTGCAAACTGATAGTGTGAAACATTATTTTTCGCCTTCTAAAAGGTGTGGACACTGCAAAAAGCTTGCCCCAGAGTGGAAAAAGGCTGCCAAGAATTTGAAGGGGAAGGTGAAATTAGGTCATGTCAATTGCGATGTTGAGCAGGTAATCACTAATCACTAGAAAGATTTTCATTTTAGTAAAATTGGCTATCAGATATAATTTCTATGGCCTCCTCGTCTTCTTAGAAAATTTACCATCTGCTTAGTCTTTACCGGTTTGCATTTGAAGCATGAGTTCTGACCAAGATTGATATATATTGCAGACAATAATGAGCAGATTTAAAGTACAAGGATTCCCTACAATATTGGTATTTGGCCCAGACAAGAGCAGCCCATATCCTTACGAGGGTGCTCGATCTGCTTCAGCAATAGAATCCTTTGGTTCTGAGCTTGTAGAATCCAGTGCTGGTCCTGTTGAAGTAACTGAACTAACTGGGCCGGTATTGTTCACATCCTTTGCTTTCATCTCTTAAATACTACTAAGCTCGAAGCCAAGACAATAACACTAGTTCCATGGTGATTGTATAGGATGTTATGGAAAAGAAGTGTGGTTCTGCTGCTATTTGCTTTATCTCTTTCTTACCTGACATTCTTGACTCCAAAGCTGAAGGAAGGAACAAATACCTCGATATGTTATTATCAGTTGCAGAGAAGTTTAAGAAACATCCTTACAGGTAAACTAAGAAATATTCTATCCTCTGTGCTACAGCATGTTCCTATCTCGATTAGTCTCAACATTGTCTACAGCTTTATATGGGTGGCGGCTGTAACTCAACCGGATTTGGAGAAACGAGTAAACGTGGGAGGATATGGATACCCAGCAATGGTAGCCATGAACATGAAGAAAGCAGTATATGCTCCTCTTAAAAGCGCCTTTGAGCTTCCACACCTCTTGTAAGTTTTTTGTTAAAACTAGATATATCACAATGGTTCAACTTCAACTGATGCTTCACTCGTATAACACCGGCAAGCTATGTTTATTGTTTAAATCACCAGAGAATTTGTTAAGGATGCTGGAACTGGTGGGAAAGGAAATGTACCAATGAATGGAACACCAGAGATTGTGACAACAAAGGCTTGGGATGGTAAAGATGGAGAGTTAATTGAGGAAGATGAATTCTCACTTGAAGAACTCATGGGAAGTGATGATGTTAATACTAAGGATGAGTTATGAAGAATCTAATGATCTTATTACCTGATTTTGCTACTTTTGGATCTGAACTGTTAATGTGTTTCAACCTTTTGTTATATTTTCGAAAAGAAAAAGCATTTCAAGAGTTCACACAAAAGAGTCTATGTTGCCTCTAAACTTTTTTTGTTCAAAATAAAAACCAAACCAATTGGAATTGTTTCTGAAACTAAAATTATAGAAATCAAATTTATAATCAAAAACTTCCTAAAATGTTATATCTTTTTTATAAGTTTAACTCTCAGCTCAAAACATAGTAAGATCAAACAGGTGGAGAAATCGTCTATAGCTACATTCACCAGAAGTAGAAGGACCTGATTCTCCTGAAGTAGAGACACGATCGTTAGAATTAGTCTCCGGAGAAGGAACTAGAGCAAAACAAAGTCTTCCACATCCAGATCGGAAAGACCAAAGAGGAAAAACTTGGTTAACCTCAAACTCATTAGCAGCAACCACATCGTTCCAACCGCCAACAAAGACATAATACCAATTGCTATTCATATTCCACGTCCTAAGATCCATAGCATACTTATTCAACAAAGGATAAAAAAATCAACAGTCACTCCTTTTTTATGAATCTTCATTGCTTGTTTATTTATGATTCTTGTTTCTTCTTCTGTAAACAAAACTGAATTCACTACTTGTTTAAAAGGAACGGAGAGACATCCTTGAATACTATTAAGATCAGTTTTATAAAGTTTCTTTGTTGAGATCAGCTTTGGATTGTAACTCTTTTCTTCTCTCATCACGTTTAAAAGTTATTCAGGTGGTGGAAGAGTCGGTAGTGAGGGTTATATCTTTAAGCGACAAACAATTCTGCGTTTAGTAAAGACATGTCTTTCTTCTTCTCTTTCTCTGGAGACATTAAAGAGACAACTTTTCTCAGTCTGAGTAAAGACACAAGTAGTATTAGATGAATTGTAATGACGAAGAACTCTCTTCTTTATTGGTATTGTTTCCTCAATGTATCTCTCTTCTGTCGCTTTTTCTACATTATGAGGACTGCACTGTTGATCGAAACACATGCCAGCGAAACACACCAACGTGTTGAATTTGGAGCATTCATCAGGCTTTGAAACCCTAGGATCTTTATATTTAAACATTTTCTTTGATTTCTCAAAGATCATGTAACAGTATGAGTAAGAAACCTTAAATTAAGAAGAAAAAGAAACATAAAAGAGGAAGCGTAGAAGCCAAGGTTGTGCGTGAGAGGAGATATGATAATGATCTTAAATAGATATATTTGTAGGTTACATAATATCTAAATTTATTAGAATGAAAATTTGAAAAAAAAAATTTGTAAAATGGAAATCTTGATGTGTAAAAAATAACGTTGATGTACGGCTAATTTATAAAGTAAATTGAAAATCTTTTTTCCATATAAAATGGAAACCTTAATGGACGGCTATTTAATTGGAAATTTTTATTTATATTGCTTAACTAAGTTTCTTATGTATATTAAAAATATTTATATTGTTTAATATTTTTATGATAATTATATTTATATTGATCAATAACTAATTGGAAATCTTGTTGATTTATGTATATAGAATATTTATATTGTTTAATACTTTTATGATAATTATATTTATATTGTTAAATATCTAATTGGAAATGTTGTTGATTTATGTATATAAAATATTTATATTGTTTAATACTTTTATGAGTAATTATATATGCACTACATATTAGCGATAAAAACATTGGGTTTTATATTAATTTGACAAAAAACTTTATCAAAAAAATATATAAAAAATCAGAAATAATTTCGTATACACAAAGTAATTAACCAACAGTATAATTTAAAGGGCAATTCTCAAAAATATCACCAAATTAAGTTCAATCTTCATAAATACCATTAAAATTAATTTAAGACAAAATTACCATTTAATACTTCAATTAAATTAAAAATNATAAATACCATTAAAATTAATTTAAGACAAAATTACCATTTAATACTTCAATTAAATTAAAAATTAGATTATATTTTTGAGAAATTACACAAAACCCAAACAATAAATATTAAACCCAACCACTAAATACCAACCCAAATAATAAAAAACTAAACTAACCACTAAATATTCAACCCAAATATTAAATTAAAAATATGATTTAAATAAAAAATAGTATTTATGTCTAATTAAAAAATTAATGTAATTTTGTCTAAAAACATAAATGATGGTTTGTTTTATTATTGGGCCTATCAAATTAAAAGCCAGGCCCAAGGCCCAAGTATTAATCATGAAGGACTTAATTTTTAATAAACGATGATGTAGAAGAGAATAATAAATAAATAAATAAAAGTACTTCAACAGTTACTTAGCCTTAAGACCAGCGCAACAAAAAATTCTTCATTCCATAAATAGAAATATCCATTTTCTTATATAAACATATCCGTAAGAGAAAAAACATAACAAAAGAACATAATTAACAACAAAGAACACATAAATAGTTCTATTACAATAATTCTAATTTGTCTTTAAACAAGAGAAACCGAGAGAGAGTGTTTAAATCCATGGCTGCATCTAAAGAATTTATTATCTTTTGCTTCTTAACACTTCTCTTATGCAACTTCTTCATGAGACTTGACTATGCTAATGCTGCTGACGCCAGCAAAGGAGGAGGATGCGGAGGTCAGGGCAGCCTCGGGGACGATAATGAACGGTGTGTAGCTGGGGTTAAAGAAGATGATGATGATGACGTGGATGATGTTTACAAAGTGATTAATAAAATGAGGATATATGCTTAATCATATATAATGTTTATCATTTATATCTAGGGCTATATATTTATTTAACAATTTTCTTCGTTTTCATTTTTGTTTTCAAATTTGTTTCCATTTTTTTTTGTATTTCTCTCAGTTTATTTTTTTCCCCATGAAAGAGTTTGTCATCTAAAGAAAAGTTATACATGTTTGCCTTAAATTTATATTTTTTTTCTAATTTTGTTCCACACACACATATATATATATATGTTAATTTGGTTATGCTATCTCACTACAAGAAAACAAGTTTTTTTTCGACGAAAATTTTTGACGGGAAAAAACCGTCGGAAATTACCGATGGTTTTCTGACGGTATTTGACAGTAACCTACGAAAATATATCCATCAGAAATCGTCGGTAATATAACCGTCATAATCCATTAGAAATATTCCGTCAGAATCCGTCGGAAATATATTCGTCAGATTCCATCAGAATTCGTCAGAATTTTTTGACCAATTCCGATGGATTTAAATTTCCTACTCTCTAAAACCGACCCAGATAATGGACTGTTCAACTGTTTTCTTGTAGTGGTCGGAGTTCCCAACCCAGATAATGGACTATACACCTAAACTATTAGATAAACCAAAAACGTATATATATAATACGTAGTATTTTTCACGTTGTTACTGCTACCTGAGTCACCAAAATAACCGGCATTATCATAGTTATAGTGTTATAATATTTATAGAGAATTAGACCAAAAACAGTGTTTTGTTTATTTGGCTAAAAAAATGATAATAATATTATAAAATACACGCATAGGATAGAATGTAGAAATCCATCAGCAAATGTGAAATAATAATTTAAAAAAAAATTATATGGAGGGTCACGTCCACGTCTCTCTTTAATTTTTTATTTATGATATAAACCAAAAATGTTCTTCTGATCTCACTTTCCTTTCTATTTCTGGTCTTCTTCTCCAAAATCGCCTTTTTTTGAAGGTTGTCTCCTTTTTACGCAAAAGTGAACGCATCAGATCTTAATGCAGCTATTGTGATTTTGATTTTAGGGTAACATTTAAATTTTTTGTGATTTTGATTAGCTCTTCTGTTCGTTTTTTTTTTGCCAAGGTACTATTTTTATCCTCTATTTGGATTGGATTTGATTAATCTCATTACCCATGTTCTGTTTCTCGTTAAAATCCCAATCTTTTTTTGGGGGTTGAGATCTCTTTATTAAATCGTTGGACTCGTTTGATGTTTCATTGTGTTCTTCTCGTGTTAAGTAGTTGTTGAGAATCTGATGAAAGGTACGGTTTTTAAGTAGGACTGAGCTGGTTTCATATTGATTTTACAGTGAATTGTTTTGGTTGATTATAATACTCGCCAGATTCTTTATAAGATCTACTTCGATTCAATATTATATGTATGCTTTGTTTCAATTCAGGTTTTAGCTTCCTCTATGCGTTTAATGTTCTTGGTTCATAGAAGAAAACATCTATTTGATTGGTTTGGTTTCTCAGTTGAATATCTCATCACAATGTTATTGATTGTTTTTTAACGAACTTTATGGTTTATGTAGTAGCATTCTTATTACTTCCACTGATTTCAAACATGTGGAAGTTCAAGCCATTTGCTCAGAAAGAACCTACAGGTCTTGAAGGTCGATTTCTCGAAGTAGGAAATCTAAAACTTCATGTTAGAAACATCATTGCTGAAGGAGGTTTCTCCAGCGTTTACTTAGCTCAAGATTCAAATCATATGTCAAAGCAATATGCTTTAAAGCATATCATATGCAATGGCGAGGAGTCACTTGAGCTTATAATGAAAGAGATCTCAGTTCTTAAATCTCTCAAGGGACATCCAAATGTTGTGACACTCTATGCACATGGTATCTTAGATATGGGGAGGAATAAGAAAGAAGCTTTTTTGGCTATGGAGTTTTGTGGTAAGTCTCTAGTGGATGTGCTTGAGAGTAGAGGTGTTGGTTACTATGAAGAGAAACAAGCTCTTTTAATTTTCAGAGATGTGTGTAATGCTGTTTTTGCAATGCATTCTCAATCTCCACGTATTGCTCACAGGTATATATGTTGGATTACTAGATTTGTTTCGTTTTTTGTATTAGCAAGCTGTATAAATTGAATTGCTAATGGTTGATAGAGACTTGAAGGCTGAGAATCTTTTATTGAGCTCAGATGGACAATGGAAACTATGTGATTTTGGTAGTGTTTCGACAAATCACAAGGTTTTCGAAAGAGCAGAAGAGATGGGTATAGAAGAAGATAATATTAGAAAATACACGACACCAACATATAGAGCTCCTGAGGTTTGACTCCTATGCAGATTGTAAGAGTTTTAAAAGTGGTTAAGTGATGTCTGATTTGATTCAGTCTTTATTGACAATAGATGTGGGATCTTTTTCGAAGGGAGATTATAAGTGAGAAGGTCGATATTTGGGTATGTCCATGTAAAAGCACTTCTTCATTTACTCAGTTAACCAATAAGGTCCTTAATGAAGTGTGTGTGTGTGTAACATTTTAGGCTCTTGGATGTCTCTTGTTTCGGATATGCTATTTCAAGAATGCATTTGATGGAGAATCAAAGCTGCAAGTTTTAAACGGGAATTATCGTATTCCAGAATCGCCTAAATACAGTGTATTTGTTACTGATCTCATCAAAGAGATGCTTCAAGCTTCACCTGATGAACGACCAGATATTACACAGGTTAAAAACTCACATTTTATAACCATTGTTTCTTCTCAGTATATGAAACTTGCAATGTCACTTTAACAACATTTTCTTCTACAGATTTGGTTTCGTGTCAATGAGCAGCTTCCTGCTAATCTACAGAAGTCCTTACCGGATCAACCACCTGAAAAGCAATCTGCTGGAGTCCATGATGGTATAGTGTGGACAATCGAGTTTAATAATTTCTCAAAAGAAAGATGTGATTTCTCTTGATCCTTGTGAGGTTTGACAGGTGCATCAAAACCAGCAAATAAATCTTCTCCAGCACCTCGTAGAAGTCCGCCACCACCACCAAGTTCTGGAGAATCAGATAGTGGAGGACCGCTTGGTGCCTTTTGGGCGACTCAGCACGCGCAAACCTCGGTTTTATCAGAAGACAACAAAAGTTTGCCTAAGTTTGATGAACCTATCAGCCAGAACAGTAACAGAATAAAACCGGAAAGAGTTCGTGTGGATGGTCATCATCCCAAAAAGCCTAGTCCTATGAGAGGAGAGGCTCGTGGTTCGCAAAGAAATAAAGATCATTTGGTGTCTCAGATGGATACAAGTCCTGCTGCTACTAATAACAGAACAAGAGTGTCTAAGGATAATGCTTTTAACTCGTTTGTTGCTGACTTTGATACTACTAAGCTTGATAATGGTAATAAACATGCAAAAGAAGAGGCGTTGTTAGCTGAGATAGAGAGGTTAAAAGAAGAGTTGAAGCAAACAAATACAGAGAAAGCTGAGATTACGGCTAAGTTTGAAAAACTGTCTGCTATTTGCAGATCGCAGAGGCAAGAGTTGCAGGATCTTAAACAAACACTCGCTTCGAAAACTGCATCGTCATCACCGAGAAGAGACTTTACACAAACCCAAACCTCTCCAGGGATACGTTCCGTGTCATTGACTCCATCGGTAAATCTTGGTTCTTGTTCATCTAAGCTTAGACACAGATACACACACAACTTTGTATCAGTTTTACATCTTATTATTCTTGTTGAAACAGAGAGATAAGATTGGAGGAACTATGTGGGAACTACAACAAGACAGATTTGATTGGTCATCCGGAAGCTCAGATCCAAATTCATGGCAACCATTTAGTGATGAACCAAAACTCGTGTTGGAGTCTGCATCGAAGGCTAACAATAACACCTTTAATCAGTCACTGAGAGCCAGAAGTATACCGGCTTCTTCTGCTATAGCAAGCCAAAGTTTTGAGGCATGGGGTTTCGAGACAGAATCCTTCAGAGCTGCTTCTACTTCTTCTTCAGCAACACAAAGATCTATGGGTTCTGGAAACACACCACAGAGATTTGGGAACTCAAAGATGAGAGATAACCAGAAAGCAGCTCAACCAGCTGGATGGGCTGGCTTCTAATGCTATCTCAACACACTCCATTGTTCTTCCTTCACTGTTACAACATCTTCTTATTGCCAATTTGCCATTACAGAATCTTGAATCTTTCTTTTGTAGATGATGATCATCCTCTGTTTTTGCGTATGCTAAATATACCAACCTATATCCCACTATTTAACATTAGAGAGAGTTCATCTCAAATTGAACCGGATCTGAAATAACCGAACCGAAACTTTTAAAAAAACGATCCCTGATTTAAAACCAAAGGAGTTGGGAGTTCTGGGAAAAAAAGAAGTAAATTAAAAGCTACCAAATTTGAAACTCCGTCGTTGTTGCCTTTTTATTTGATTTCCCCAATTTTTTCTCAGAAACCAAAATCCATCCACCGGAGAATAATGTCCACTCCCGATCTCAATCTCAGTCCCTGTCTCTCAGCAGTATCGCATCCCAACGTCACCGCATCCGAAACTTCGATGGCACAATCCAAGACAGTTAAAACGCCGTCGTCGCAACCATCACCAGCTTCTTCTTACAGAGCAATAGCTCCGGTTCACCGTTATCC
>KE159119.1:23694-37469 GCA_000411055.1 Leavenworthia alabamica | reverse complement strand
TATAGCCCAATTTTTTGCTAGTGAAACTCTGTCGAACTGAAATCGATCCGGCCCATAAAGAAGGCCTGACGATCTTGAAATTAGTCTTAGTTTGGGATATTGTCGAGATCTATGGTTAGAAGTACATGATTTTGAGGGAACGTGTGAAGAATATTCCACATATATCCAAAAGACTAAAACTAATATATAAGAGATATGAACTAATCTACTCATTGCCAATTAATGTTGAGTCATAACTCTATAAAACTTTAATCCTTCTTTTCCAATTTGCAAGTTTCCAATTAGAATGTTACTAGAAAAGAAAAAGCATTGTAAGATGGAAAAATATACATGGCTAGAAATTAGAATCATATAAGTTTGTGCCTCCTTCTAATCAAATAATCTTATGCTAACAATTAATGCTAGCAAAAATAAAGATGAGGTGGGGATGAGTTCAGCCAACCCACTTGCGAGGAGGTCAATAATCATTATTGCTGCCGGGAGTGCATTGAAACATATGTCACTCATATTATCATTTCTAGAACTAGGTAGTAAAATAGTTTGGTAATGCTTTCTATATATTTTTGTGATATTAATAAAAAATATAGTATATGGTCCCATATTTTAAAATTAGCAATATTATATAACCATTTAGATGTATAGAAACAAAACCATAAAGAAAGATTTAGATCTTTGTGTTTGATAATTCTAATTCCCACACAAGCAAATGAAGAACATAGAGAACATTTGCATTTTCATTTTGCGTAACACTAACCCACAAAAACTCTATAGACACACTTATTACACACATACATAATCTCACTCAATTAATTTTTACATGGGATCAAAGTGGACTAGTCTAGACGTTGTACCGTATGTTATTATCATCACCGGAGAATTTGTTCTTGATCCATTTGAAACTGTTCTTCAAAGTGCTTTTGAGCTTTTCTTCTGTGGCAAAGAGATTATAAGAAGCAACTCTCTTCTTCCTCTTCATCTCAGGATCTGTGTTGATACAAGGTCCATTGAAACTATAGGAGTTTGAACGGTTTTGATCATACCCGAATTCATTGGTTGAGAAAGATGATGAATACTCCGTGTAAGATTTACTTCCTTTCATCATCTTGAGGCTCTTTGCTTTTGATATTTCTAAGCAGTGTCTCTCTTGTTATAGCTTATATGAGTAAAGAAGCTTACTACACTTCTTAAATGGGGTTGGTTTATAAGGAAGTGGAAGTAGTAGGGTTTAGGTCAAAAGAGGAAAGCTAGCTAACCGGATCCTTTGGTATTCGTATTAAACCAACTAGACCGTATAGTCTTAAATTGGTGATTTTATTATTTGTTATTAATATCACAAATTATATATTTTTCAATTATAAATAACCATATAATAGCTTTTTTTAACACATGAATTAATCTCAACCAATTTTGTTTTGAATTTCAGTCAAAACGATCCAATCAGATAAATCAAAAGCCGGTTTGAAAACAGCTAAGTGTGGAATGGGTGGGGGATGAGGTGGCAAAGCATGTGTTATGTTATAGTTGGTTTCATGATAGTGTATTAAGAAGGAATCATCTACCTCCTACCATCTTTAAGTGTGGACCCAATTTTAAGTCTAGTTTTGCATGCCACCCATCAATTGCTATGATTCAACCAAAATAAAATAATTCATTTTTGATAAGATAGCACAAATTCAATAAGAATGGTAAATTCTTTTGTATTTTTCACCATGTCTACTTGTTTCTTTCAATGGGTCGATCGGGTTCGGATTTGTCGAATTTTGACACATAAACTCTAGTGGAATAGTTTTTAATTTTTAAAATCAAATTTGGATGCTATCCGATCGGTTTTTGGTCGCTTTAGAATTAAAATCTCAAACCCGATTAAAACACAAAATAAATAGATATCCAAAATATATAGGTTTTTTCTTACCCAAAACTCCAAAAATATATCAAAAACCCTAATTTTTACCCTAAAACAGATTTGCACCCAAGAACCCAATTTTTTCCAAACCGATTACCCAATTTTTTAACCCAAAAACCTGAATTTACAACAAAAACTCGAATGTACACCAAAACTCCAGATTTTGTATACGATCACATAATATTACCTATCTAAAACCGAAAATTAAAATTATTTAACTTAAATTATGGGTTTTTAAGTACTGAGCAGATTTCGGATAGTACATGAATCTCATTTAAAACCTGTGGATACATACCTCATCAAAAATTAAAATAGTTTCAATCGTATTCAAAACTCGATTTTTGGATCGGATACGGATATACCTGATAGTGTCATTTTTTGCATAGGCTTCTATTTATCCAGCAATATTGAAATATATCATGAACATATAGATGAAATGATAATTTTTGTTTGATATCCTAATAATGCAAAAATGCATTTCTTTTGATATTTTGATAACCAAGAAATGATTAAAAAAAATATTTCAATTTCGCTATCATACACTTGGATCAACCGACTTAAGAATAAAAGACAAAGTGGAGACAAGCCTAATCGAGAAAGGACCCAACATGTCTAAAGCTGAATTGTCAAATTTAATTTTGTAAGACAAATAATATAAAATTGAAATCTTTTTTTTTTAATTGGAGTTTGGTTTTTAAAAAGGATTAGATTTGAAAGCAATGAGTTGGAATTCCACATAATGGTAACGTCTTCATGTTTGTGGCCAAGTGGTTCTTTGTGGGACTCTTTTTTTTAGTTATTTTCTAATTTGTAACATTCAAAAAGTTATAATTTCTTCATACGTTATGATGTTTAAGTATATTAATAATTCGCACCCCACTTTATTTATTCCAAGGACCATTATGTGAATTGTGTTGTTGGTAACCATTAAATGGACGACACGTCATTTGTTATATGTAATAACTAAATCATGATGAAGAAATGCTTAGAAAACAATTCTTTTGTTTTTATAGAAGGTATCTTAAAATTATTCTTTAGAAAAAAAACTGAAATTAGGTTACTTGAATAAATTATCAATAGGAAATCAAAGTATGATAACATATATATCTGTCACGTTTATTGTATTGTAAATTCTTTGTAATTTTGATAAATTCTCACCTCATTCACATTTCTTTTGTACGTTTGCTTATACTTTTTACCAAATAATATTTCCTTTTTTCGTAATATTAAAATATCATTCATGTAACTCATGTCATTTTTTTTTCTTTTTAAAAAAGTAACCCAACCATTCACTTTTCAATCTCTCAGTTTAACATATCTCAAATCTTCTTAGATATGATGTCTCTCGCAACAGTATTATTGATCCATTAGTTAAAAATTTAAAGATTTTTACACCAAGTACAAGGTTCAAATTCTAGATAATATAGTTATTGTGAACTAAATGATTTAAAGAGTTTCTAGAGATTTTAGTATGCGTAAATAGAATCGTTCTCATCTTGAAAAAAAAATTTGTCCATGATAAGAGAAATCGTACACGTAAAACCGTCCGTAAAAGATCCAAATGTTACGAAAAAAGCTTGTCCGAAATGAGGATGTCATACATGTAAAACTGTTTGTCGAAAAAAAGTTATATCCATAGAATCAACGTAAGTAAAAATTATTCTCAGATTCATAAAATCTGAAATAACAATGATATAATAAATAACAACAAAAGAAAAATTTCAAAAACACAATATAACCATTGTGGAAAAAAGCATATTATAAAAAACAGAGTAAAAATAAATGAATTAGTATCTAACAAATCTCTTGTATTTTCATATTGACATAAATATAAAATATACAAAATTTAAGAAGTGAAATGAAAGTATTTATACATTGTGAATTAATTCAAGATTTTTTTCCTTTATTAAGGAATCTGAGCGATCTCAAGAAGGATCTTATGAAGAGACTGAGGTTTAGAGAAGAAAGGACAATGATCACTTCCTTTGATCTTAAAAACTCCTTCAGGACTATTCTCTCGGACAAGTTTCTCTTGAACGTCAGGTGAAAGTGCCATGTCATCGAGTGTCTGAACATAGAATCTACGACCTTTCCCATATCTTTCTGCACTAAGTGACAACTTCTCCATCATGGGACCCAATGGTACATGTCGCATTGAGATCATTGACAATGCAATGTCCTGAAAATAATAATATAAATATAAAAATAAATCAAACATATCCATAAAAACAAGTTACTAGATGTTACTTTTCGTCAACTTGTGCATGTTAAATGAATAAAATTTAAACGTTAGTATTATAGCAAAATAAAAACATGTAATTTTAGTACAAATCTATAAATAGTTGGTGTGTTTTAATGAGATTTTTCATTATTATATATTTTAATTTATTTATATCCAAAACTGAACCAAAACTTTTCAAAAAACAATTATGCCCACCTTTACATTGACTGTTGCTGATCACTTAGATTGGTTCTTGTAAGTGTTTACCTTATTGGATGACTGATTGAAGTATAAACTTTTCATTTGTTGCTTCTCGAACATAAATCCAGTTGCGGGCTTGTTCTTGCCGTTTCCATAGATCAAGAACTGCGACTCTTTCATGAACCGTTCTGCTGAACCAAGCTGCAATGAAGACACTTTCTCATAGTGTCAAAGAGTAAAGTAAAACGCATAAACAAGAAAAATTCACAAAATGAGAATAGAACTAAGCTTCAAATTTTCATCAATTTTTTAAATCCATAGGATCTACTGAAATGTGCACTACATAAATATTGGTTGTAAGGAAAATTAAATGACTTTATAACAGATGTTTTAGTCTATGGTTACTCATATGATTTCTAAAAAAAATTTGTAGCCTTTTTCAAATTATGTGTAAATAAATCTTTGTTAACTTAGCTCGGTATATAAATGGTATTAAGAGATAAATATAGACTCAAGAAATATGTATGAATAAAATTTTGCTAGTGGTACCTCATCAGCAAAGATATCAAAGGGTCTTTGTCCATCAGCAACCATAGTTGCACATATGTATATAGCTTTGGAGATTTTCTCTGGAAACTTCTCTAATGCATATGAAACACATGCACCTCCAGTACTGTGACCTACTAGAATCACCTGCAACAACACAAATATACTTAGAATGAAAAATCAAGAAAACATATCGAAATTATAAAACTTCGTTAAATTACTGTTTTCCAACTCAAAAACTAGTTGGCAATGAATGAATTAATCCATATCTCTTATATAAACTCGATAGGAATATATAACTTATAACTCAAGTTATCTTTAAGCTTAAATCAACAGAACACGGTAGAAACACTAAGCAATACTAACCTTTTCATCCTTGGGAAGATTTTGAATGAACTTGATCAATGGTTTTGAGTATTCTTCTAAGGTAGAAACACTATTTGGATCAGTCATATTGAATCCAGAACCAGTGAGATCAACTGTAATAGGAGATAGTCCTGACTCTTCCAATAAAGCAATAGTCTTATACCAACACCATGCCCCAAACCCTTCACCATGAACCAAGACAACTTTCTTAATCCTCAAGCTTTCCAAAAAATCAGATACCTAAAGAAACAAAAAGGTTACTAACATCAGTTACAGCATAAAAATGTGTTCTTATCTTTAAAGACCAATCCAATTACAAAAACACTAACATAGATGTGTGACATGAACAATGATGAAACAATGTACATATAACACTTGTGTTATGTTCTTTTGGTCCTAAAGTATCAATGTCCATATTTTAAATATTAAAACTTTATAATTATTATTGAAAAAAACTTGGACCTGCTTGTTATTAGAAAATGGGTCAGACAGACTTCGTCTTCTAGAGCTAGTAGACCCGACCCGTCTAGATATAGATCCATCAAATCTTTGAGACAACTGAGTTTGATGCAGATTTTGTCTCTTGCTTTTAGATTCATCACCTGTACCTATGATTACATCTTTCTTCTTCATGCAGATAACTCTGTTACCCATTGTTTACAAAAACCTCTGAACTGAGATCCCAGAAGCTGATTTTGGATTGGGAAAATTCAAGAAAATGATATTATAATTTCTCAATATAGATTTGTGTCCATGGGAATTTATGGAAAGAAAATATATTTTGACTTTGGGTGAAGAAACAAAACTGTCATTTATTATTATGCATTAGGACGAGTTAGATTTAAGACAAAAGTGCCAAAGTATGTTAAGTTGCTTCGTCTTTTAGTGTTTCGAATTTGTTGTTCTTATTACTCTGTTATTTCAATTATATTGAGATATGTAGTTGTCTTACTCAGTTACTCTCAAGAGAACTTCGTATTCATAAATCTGTGGCCATCTTTTAACACGTAAAAGTGAACACTGAACATGCTCCGATTCAAAAGAATAATTATATATTTATATATATATATATAATGGAATTTATATTATATATATATACATATATTAGGGTGTAGTATTTTAAAAAGAAAATATAAATACATATATATTGGGTTCTTATATAAATATTTAAATAAATAAATACACATTTAAACAGGTTTTAAACTTTTTTTTAATACACGATTTACAAATAGTTTGAAACGGGTCTGCTGTGAATTTAGTTGAGGTGTTATTGAATTAGGTTTAAAAATGTTTTTGATGTATTTAAATTTAAGATGTATTGTGAAATATTAGCTAAAAAGGTGGTATTTTGTTTAATAATGTATTAGAGAAATAAATACACTACANGTCGGATCCAGCATATCGGAAAAATTTGTAACGGCAGAAAACAGTCGGGAAAATGCGACCATTTCTGAGGAAAACTATTTCCGACGACATTTTGGTGAGAATTAGTAGGAAAAATAGCCATGAGTATCCGTCGGATAAATTTGACAACAACTGACGAAAAGTCATCACATATAAACCGTCAAGTTGGAGATAATTCGTCGGAACTTTATCACGAAGTGTGACGATGGTTGTTGCTGGAAAGGGCATCGTAAGTGGTCGGAAATAACTGTCAGCAACTGTTGGATATTTCCGACAGAATTTGACGAATGAGAAAAACGACGTTGTCAGATGTCGTGAGAATTTTCCGACGGTCTCCGACGACTTTTCCCATAGTATCCGACTGTCTTAAAATGTTTTATGAAAATATTTTCCGTCAAAAAGTGACAGATATATACAACGGTTACCAACGGATTATAAAATTATTAAAAAAATAAATTAATATATATATAATAAAAATAATATATTAAATTTTAAATACTTTTAACAAAATAAAACACAAATTTAAATAACAAAAAAAGTTAAAATTCAAAATAACTTAATTAAAAACATTTATGTCCAAAATAAATAAATAAAAAAAGACAAAATCAAAAGTCTAAACTTAGAAAAAAAAACCGAACAAATATCCAAAGTGAAACAAACATAAAATATAAAAGATGCAACGATAAACTACCGAGTTGGTGGGTGGTTAGGACAGATTGTATTATAAAAAGTTTTCATTCGTTCTTCAAGCTTTTTGAACAGAGCTTTATGCTCTTCCCGTTCTCTAGCTGCCCTTTCTCTTTCTCGTTCGGTTTCCAGATAAGCTATATTTGCCCGGGTCGAGCAACTCGATATGTACTGCCAGGTGAGACGTAATCATGGGGGAGACCAAAAGCCCGTCCTCTCGTACGTGGTGTACACTAAAAAAACATTCAGATGTAAAATTCATATAACTTTAGTATAAATTTCTTTAAAAAAAACGTAAATATTTGAAATATTTTACCTTGAGAACAATATTATTCAGCACATCTGGAGGGCATAGCGTTGCACGAGGTGTACCTTTGACTTCTGGCTGTGAACCGATGTACTCGTCCGCTCGTGCCCTTGCGTTTTGTACTATCTCCTTAGCAACAGCATCCTGAATTTTGCATGTGCCCCTATAGGTATGGGCGTCCACCAATAACGTGAGAGCATCAGGCTCAACTCCGCGTTCGGCGAACTACATAAGGCGATGAAATAAAAATTGACTTTTATGTAACAATTAAAAAAATGAGATATACGGCTTACCAACTGCTTTTTCCGAGTAATCAGTGGGAGGATTTGATTTTTTTTACCGTGGGTAAGAAATGAACTGAGGAAAAAGAGTTAATTTTATATCAAATTTTCGACGACTATGACTGCCAAAACCGTCGGAATTTTGTTTTCATTTAATTGAATTAATTATGACATTTAATGACTGATGGATCTGGGAACTTACGCTTAATTAACTACGTCAACCATTAGAAATCGTAGGAAATTTTCGACGGAATCTGACAGAATAGGTTTTATTGAAGGTTTTTTCTACCAACATCCGATGATTTTTATTGTTTTTGCGGGAACCGAAAAGATTTTTTCCCCCCTAAATTTTGTCGTCGTAAATGGTGGGATTTTTGTGAGGTTTACCGACGGTTTTGTAAGATCGTCGGTAATTTCCTACGCTTTCTGACTGTCAGGGTTAAAAAAATTAACCGTCTTGGGTTGGTTGGATCTCGTATGAGATTTCTTTTGGTGGCCATCGGTAATCGTCGGAAAAAACGACAGTATATGATGGATTGTATTTATTTGAAAAATATTTCCAATAATTAATACGTGATAAACAATTACCCATTTTTATTCAACTTATGAGTAAGTGATATATAATTTAACAATTATAGAATCTTAAAATTATAATTAATATAATTATATTTTTTATTATTGTTTGTTTATATTTTTTCCATCCGTGATACTTTTGGGTTTTTAAATAGTAAATTTATAAATTTTATATAAATATTGAGTTGAATTACATAACAATATTATAAAATAAGTCATTCAGCTGAATCAAATGAAGATCTTTCCGAAGGTATTGAATCATTATTAGAAAACTCTCCAGGTTTTTTTTCGGATTCTAAATGAACTCTATCATCACCGAAAATAGACAAATCAACCACAAAGTTCATATTTCCTGCAAGATTAACCGGACTCATGTTGCTATTCACGGTTGATTGCAAAGGTGAATGTTCAGAAACTCCGTAGATAACTTCTCTAGGTAGAATTGGTGTAACCATGATCCAAGGGTCCGACTGTCGTGTAACTCGAAGATATGGTATATAACAAACCTAGTGTAAATAGTTAAAAAAAATTTATTTAATTATAAAAACTGAAAAGATATGAATATATTTTAGTTATCCGGAAACAAATACCTGATCAGCTTGTGCTGCGATAATGAAAGGATCATAATGCGAAAGTCTACGTCTTGAATGTATTGAGGTAACACCAAATTTATCGACTTCAATACTGCTACCAGGAAATGGATCATACCAAACACACAAAAATACACAACAGCGTAGGTTCAACATTCCTGGTAACAAACTTCCAATATTTGGCGCAAAATTCTATAGTACACAAGATCACCAGATTTCGTAGAAACACCAGAATCAGACGTTGTTCTCGAACTTCCCTCATCATATCGTCCAAATGAATATTCTCTTGTGTAATATCTTAGATATGATATTGCCGTATACAATGGACCATTAATTAACTCTAAAAACCATGTTGGAAATGATTGCCCATTGTTAACTCCTTCGATAACATGTATTTTGTGATTAATATAGTCATTAAATTGTTTTACATATCTAACGCACTTACGTAATAATGAAGCAATGTCAGAAAATCAGTTTCTTTCAGCGTCTCTATTTCCGGTTTTATCTGTATAAAAATCTCTAACAAGCATCATGTAGATTCTGCAACCAATACAAAAAGTAATGTACAGTTACTTATGTAAAAGTATAATATTATATAGCTAAAATTTAAAATATCTTTCGTATGACATAATATCATCACAATTTTTGAGAAGATACATATGTAGATGTGTTTGTTCTTGTTCTGTCAACTTAGTTTTTCTTCATTTTCCACTATTCCATCCAACATGTCTGAAAAGCTGCGGCACAAAGACTGGATAGTTGGCCTGCTCTCCTCTGTCTTCGACTTTTAGTCCGCACTTGTACAGAAAAATAATATTCTAAAAAGTGTGATGCTTCTTTATTAATACTTTGTGCCACGATAGATCCTTCAACTCTGCTTATGTTTTTTACTTTTTTCTTCAGATGAAACATGTAACGCTTGAACGTATACATCCAACGGTATTGAACAGGTCACAAAGTTCTGCTTCACGGGCAAATGAATAGGCAAATGTTCCATAACACCAAAGAATGAAGGAGGAAATATCTTCTCAACATTGCATAGTACCATGGGTATAGTCTCCTTCAAATTCTGAATACCACATTCAGTAAGTGTTCTTCCGCATAAATCACGGAAAAAAGCAGCAATCCCTACATAAATTTGTAATTAGCGAGATGCATATGCACATAATATTAAACATGTATATTATTTAAATAATAAAAGTAATGATACATTCAATAGCATCGTGAATCGCTATACAGCGGCTGCTTTGCTGTATCTAGCATATCAAAGAATTTATGTGCCTCCACATTTGGTAGTTCACCCATATGTTGATATTTTTCGGCTGGCAATATATTACCTCTATACGCAGCGTTAACCATGTCTATTGTACCTACCTTAAAACCAACATTTACTAGATGTTGAACATCTACAGGGACATTAGGTTCCCTAGTACTACCGGGTTTGTAGTTTTTTTTCCCATGGAGATACCATATCTTATACCCATACATAAATTCATTGTAATATAAGTGTCTCTATACAATTTATACTTTGATATTTTGTGAATTTAAACAATCTGAGCATGGATATTTTAACTTACGAGTTTTTTTAACGTCTGGTTGATTTGTTGCCAAATCCATGAACTTGACTATGCTGACTGCATACTCATCTACCAGCACGTTTGCCTCTGGATCCATCATAGGTGCATCCATCCAAGATCGAAAATTCACTGGATCGGCCACAAAATTTTTTTATGCGTATCGTTTACAAAAAATCGTGTTTCGGTATTATAAACAAATGTTGGTTTTTATTTTATAGGTTGTATTGGTAGAAGGTTAAGTGGATCGTATATATAGTGAATATATCTGTTGTTTCCCGCCGGAAATATCCGACAACAACCGACGTTGTCCGTAGTTAGGTAAACACGTGGTATGCATTGTATCTGTCACTAACCCTCGGCAATTTCTGACAACAACCGACGGCCATCCGTAGTTAGGTGGACACCTGTTATGCATTGTATCCATCACTAACTGTCGGAAATTTCTAACAACAACCAACGGTCGTCCGTAGTTAGGTGAACATCTGTTATGCACTGTATCCGTCACTTACCGTCGGAAACTTCTGACAACAATACGTAACAATATAATATAAATTTTTAATATCAATTTGTAAATATAAATTTTATTAATATAAATTTTTAAAGAAACAATCTTATTTCAATGAATAATATTAAAATCATACAAATACATTTTAATTGATTCATTTTTACTATATGAATTATTTGATATTTTTATTATCGTTGTTGATTAATTTGTACATTTCGACAATGTCATTATCATCATATGTTTTGGATTCTTCAATTTCCTGAGCGGATTCACACCCATAATTAGGATAAAACTCCGTTTCATAACTAGACTATTCTTCATTTATATTTATATCTGGTTGGGATGATGCTCTATTGTCAGCACTGTTAATTAACTTTTATATGTCTGCATCAATGATTTCTTCAATTTTTTGTGCAAATCCACAATCTTTATAACAATCATAATCCGAAGATAGTTATGGACTATCGATACCAAGGGAATATGTAGGCGGAACAATTTCATCATAAGATGGGTATGTAGTACCATCAACACATTCACCTTCTGGTATTTGTGGTTCTTGATTGTAACTTTTTGGACGGTCACTGTCATCTAAAACATATTTGAATCGTGCATAAAACGCATCCCGCTCGGCCTCCCACTGCGCAAGTTTTGCTGGTAATTGTTCATCCGTGAAATCAGATAATTTGAGAGCGTCAGGAGAATGATAAAAAATTTTAGGAGCAGAGTTTGACATTTTTTATATATAACTGTTGTTCTTAAAATATACGGTCACTGAAGTGGCGGAAATTATTTATAAAGAAATACCTTCCATCAGAAATTGTTTGTTTTTCTGACGATTTTCGATGGAATGTATTTTCCGACCATTTCTGACAGATCTATATTGACATGTTTTATTTACGAATGTATGTGGGTAGGTATATCTATACTATCGATGGTTTCCGACGGTTTCTGATGACTACAGTTTTCTATAAATATGGCTCGATCTTTTTTGTTTGTAACACACACTTATACACTATAATACATCTTAAACTAAAACATGTCTTTAGAGCCTGATAATAGTAGAGATCAGACCTCGGGAATCCTTTTACCATACATTAATGTGGTCGAAGCACCTCTGTCTGATCTTCTACCAACTAAGTTTCCAAAAAACAAACCAATAATTCCAGGTCCTGACGATTTTGTTAATCATCAAATAGCATGAAGGCGTAAACTTTTTCATGAAGGAAGTTCAAGTCATGATCCCCAAAATTTCATCTCAACGCAAGTTTTTTACAATGATGTCATTGCAGAAGGTGATCCAGATTTTAAAGAGTTACGGTGGACAACAACTATTCAGTACATTACACAAACAAGAGCAGAATGGACTCATATTAACGAAATTGAACTCCTACAGAGTCCCTGGAGAAAACTAAATATGGTGATAATTGTTATATTATTATGAATTTAAATGCATATATCATTAATGATTTAACAATATACAGTTCTTGGTAGTTATGATTAAAGAATTAACTCCAAACGGTGACGGTGATGCATCGGTTACGTTTAAAAATCCAACAGGGACAATTGGAGCAGCTATAAAAATGCCTTCCAAATGGAAGATTATAAAGGTCTTATAAAAGTCGGTTCTGTTATGTTACTACGGAAAGTTGGTATCTGTACGTTTGGATACGCAGGAGAAACTATGTTCCTTCAAGTTGTTCGACAGTATGTTGTTAAGGTTTCTTTAAATTTTATCTTCCAATTTTTATATTCTTAAATCTAACATATCACCATTTCTTATATTGTGTATATTTTGAATTAGGTTATTGGAACTCATCAAATGATTTCGCTGCAAGATTCTGATTCAACAAATGCTGCACTCAGTCCAAATCTTGTCGCTGACTCATAAGATGAAGAACTTATGCTTACGGTTGTATCTGACTCCAAAGATGAATTGTAATAAATTTTTAATTATTACGTAAACTTTGTTCAATGTTTGTTTGTTATGTATAATATTTACGGTTTGTATAATCTATCTACAAAACAAATATTTATTTTAATTTATGGTATCTCGTCAATAACCATTGGATTTTTCCGACGACATCCCACGACTTATATTTTAAAAATAAAATGGTCGTTAATCGTCGTACGCCGTCGTAATTTTACAGAAGATATAGTGAACCATCGTAATATTACCGACGGTTTACGACTATTTCTTACCCTCTTTTTCCCTAATTTGTGGTCGGAAAGCGGTCACAAATTTCTGACCATTTTTTTCGTCGGAAAATTTGGTCAGATTTCCGCTTGTTTTCTTGTAGTGATACATTAAAATACAATGAAATCCAAATGCAACAAATCAAATCACCATTCAATAACACTTGCTTTTATTGTATTTTAAAATTAATAAAAAAATATTTAATCCAATAACAATGTATTTTATTGTATTTTTGCAATTACATAATTGAATAACACTTGATTTAGTTGTATTTTAAAAATACAATAAAATTCTTTAAAATACAAGATTGAATAACCCCACCTAAATTCTTTTTTTAAGGAAAATGGCTCAACTACAGAATTCACAAGCAATGAAATAGCTAGATGCTTATGCTTGGCTAAAGATGGATTTGATTTTTCG